>LJJS01000739.1:13701-49554 GCA_001447215.1 Diaporthe aspalathi
GGGGGGGGGGTTGGACTCTGTAGACTGTCCGTCGGAAGCTGGTTTAGTAGAGCTTACGGGCAGAGTAACGCGTCATATGTGCGTGCACCACGTTAGCAACGGCAATAATGATAATAATAATATAATATAATAACAGCAATAATTAGTCGCCGTGTTCGGGACGGGGAGGGAAATGTGTGGATGTAGTCTATGTGGTAGCAGTAACATTAATTAGGTAGGTAGACAAGGTTTGGACTGAGCTGGCGCGTGCGGACTGGATTGTGTGGTCTTTCAATGTTGTCTGCTGCTTTGTGTGGGGTGCTTGCTTGGTGGTGTGGGGGAGGGCCCTCTTGTCTATGGTACTTAGTGTCTGCTTGTCAGTTATTAGATGGCCTATGGCCTATGGCCACCCTCGTGGTCAGCGTCGCAGTCGCAACTGAGACACGGTCGTCCGAACTTGGGTGCTCGGCCGTCACTTGTGTCGAGTTAGGCCAGAAACTAACTTTCTCCTTCATCAAGTACTTTCTCAACGGTTGCCCTACGCAGCATGGTCAAAGCGAAGGGCTGACGTCCATCGCTTTCCTTTTCCCAACCCACCGCCCCACCATATGTGTGCCGAGCGGGTAGACATACACTAGACTACAACATACCAGGGCGGCGTCCACACCTGCACATGCACAATGCACGGCACAGGCGCAGGCTCAGGCGCAGCCCCGGCAGTCAAAACTCCCCGGCCCACTAGTAATGCCGTGCCGTTTCCCTGCAACAGACTTCAGATGTCCCACGTCTACCGGTGATCCGGCATTGCCTACACAGCTGGCCAGCGGGCATTTTTTTTTGCAGGCCCGGACATGACGCAGCCTGCTGATCAGGCGAAGCGAGTCTTGTCATTCCCCTCTTGCTGCTGTCCTGTCTGGCGAACACAGCCGCACGACTTCCCGCGGGCGGAAGCGCTCGGGCTCAGACAACGAACGACAGAATGCATGATTAGCCGGCGCGTGCACGAAGCCTCGCGATATGCAATAATGCACCGCTCGACGTCAGATGCTGCATCGACGTGCCAGAGACGCCATCCGCGCACATGGCTCTGCGCGGCCACGCCACTATCACCGCGCCATAGTCACTTCTGACACAACACCCAAAGATCGGGTCACTGATTCCAGGGTTCTAACCACATCTGACATATCCACACTCGTTCTAACACCTGTCGTCGCCAGTGCGCATTGCATGCAAAGGTCTGTTGAGCTTCCGCTACCGGTCTGCTCAAGGCAGATCTCAACCTGGGAAGATTGACTTGCCGACCTAGGTGGCTACAATGCCGCATATTGTGTGAAACAACATATCAGGGTTTTAAGATCTGCATCTTTGCGTGCGCACGGTTGGCAGGGTTCAATCGGCCCAATCCTTTTCTGGGTCGCGATGAAGAAACACTCAGGACCAGCGGGAAGATTGAGATGGTTTTCTCCTGCTCGGTTGGATAGTGACAACCCCAAACAGCCCAAACAGGAAAGCCATTGTCAGGCATGGGTACCCCAAACTCGTAGTCACTAACTACGCTCTGGACGAAGATATTTTTAGACTGGCTAGGTTGAATGCCACACATGCGCCAGAGGCAGAAGAGTCAGGATACCCAAACATTATCTTGAGCTGGGGACGAGGCGTCTGAAAGTGTTACTCGGGTTCAACGGAATCCAGTATTTCCACCTACCACAGGTTAGTGCCTAGGTGGTGCAGAGAGATTGGAAACATCTTTCAATTCGCGGCTACTTTCCTTTGGGTCAAATACGTGAATGTCTCGTGAGCGGGTAAAGCGGTTCACATGGCAAACCTTATGAAATTGGAGTCCAACTGACGATAGATTCTGCCACCTCGGCATCCGCTACATACGTTAAAGTCAACCCCGTAGTTGCAGTCCACCAGCCGCACAGAATCCAGATCCTAACAATGGTATGGGATTCAGCCGTTCCGACAAATATCAATCACAGCTCGCCAATACGCCCCAATTGGGGTTGAGGTAGAATCATCACGCTTGAGACTTCTAAGTTACCAGCATTGGCGTCTTCGGCCACAGCATACACGCCCTTGCTGGATGCTGAGAATTCGAAATGTCGTTGTGACCTGAGTAGCCTCTGAGGAAAATTTGCACTCGCACTTCATCCATGGGCGTCAGGCACGAGTTACAGGCTTGATATCGAAGCGGAGCAGTAGCAGAGTAGCAAAGGACATGACCTCGGTGGTGACGAAATGCCGTCCCGGGCAGAGCATTGTCGCCCCTTACCATCTTGGACATGAAAATTGCTACGCGGCAGTCCTCGCAAAACATATCCGCGGTAGGCCTTTTCTCTGAAAGACTGAGAATATTGTGAATGCGAATGAGCCGCCTGGCTTACCTCTCAAGAAAATGCCGTCAAACGCCAGATGTGCAGGCAGGTTCAGAGCTGACTGCCTGGGCATCAAGAGGCAAAAAGAAAATTGTCAGTGCTGGGAGATCTGTTTCTTCTTCTTCCAAGACATCATCCTAGTTACAGGCCAGTACACAAAGATGTGGATTGTCTCGGATTTGCTGACAAGAGACAGCTTGACTACAGCATGAGGCTGCGTAGAACCTGGATGATTCAGTTTCCTGGACATCCATCGCCTTGACAAAAGCTAGATTCAAGTACATAACCTTGGACTGTGTTGAATGTATTCCCAGCAGACTCGTTGGGAGTTCACCCCAAGTTTCTTAAATTTGAGGCCTGAACTTTGTTCACTTGCCTACTTAGGCAGCTACTAAAGTCACTTTGCTGCCAGCTTCTAACCCCTCGAGCAACAGCCCTGGGCGTGTTTTTCTTTTCCATACCTATTTGACCCATCCAAAACTTCAGCCATCTCACCCGGCAACAGCTGAAGCAGGGGACCTTGCCTTTGCAAGTGACGACCACAAACGGTGCCTTCATTTTCTCAACCCGATGCTCCACCTCCACTACTCCTTCCATCACCGCTATCCCACACAACGCACCTCTCGATCACCGATCTTGACGCACAGGATTCGATATGGATAAGCAACGCTATCTCGTCATCATCGTGCGGCCGCCGTCAGAAGTCGCATCTGTATCTCCAGGCAGGCGGGCCTCTTTCTTGGTCCCCTTCGCCCCGGACGCCATTATTTCAGCTTTCATAGATGAGGTTTGGAAGCGGCTTGCCCGACATGACGGTGCCATTCCCCTGACCACTGACACTCACAACGTCTCCCTGCACCTCGAGCATGAACGTGGTCCCGCCAGTGATTCCGAAGACCTTCTATCGGACGTCATAGTTGACCCCGTCAAGGACAAGATCTTCGCCGTCTTCTCGAGGAGAAATCAATGTGCCTGGAGTCCAGTCCGCTCAGCTCCAGGTACGCCTCAACTTTCTTTGAATACTCAAGAGCCTGGCTCTACCCTAGGGTAGTTACTAATGCCGTTTTCGCTTAGATGGGCCCAACCATCACCCAGACAACTGATCATAGCGACGGCGGCTTTTCATTCTGTATTGTTACCTTATCAACGACTAAAACTCGAGACTCATGCCCCATCCTGAAGATGCCGGCATCTGCCACTGTTGGTCAGTTGTATCTCAACGTTGCGAACGCCATGGGCTGTAGGCTGCACCTCGAGAATCCGTGGAAACTCACGAGTGCAACTGTACCTTGGCAAAAAAACTGTCTTTGGGACCTTCAGCCCCATCTCATTTTTTCGTTGTTCACGGCAAGAGTATCGTAGAAAGGTTGCCGCTCGAGGTTGCCACCGTCGGTTGCCCGCAGCAAGCACTCTTCTCCAGATTTGGCCAAGATCTTGAGACCAGAAAGACGATCACTTACAATGGCGCAGTCCAAGACCCGGACGACAACAGGAACTTTACAAAGACGCCCGTGGTCGCTCTCTGCTCCAAGCAACGACATGTATCAACCCACGCCCGGGTCGATCTCAATGGCAGCGACAGGATAAGACCACAGGTCCTCGACCTGCACACATGCGAGCTTCCCATCCATCCTTCGTGCTTTGGGTCTACTATTGAGGCACTGAATCTCAACTCTGTTGCAGAGGATGGGACCGTGGATATTTTCGCCGTTTCTCGTACTTCTTCTGCCGTGTCCCCTGTCCTCAGGGGCAAGTCTGCGATATTTCGGGACCTGGCCCATTGGGAGCCTTCCACTGCCCAGTCTGATCGAGGAATGGCAATGTTCCTGTCTTCTCTACACGTCTTCACCTCAGTCCTGAAGGATATGGAGAACGATGAAAGCGCCCAAGACGCCGTGTACTACGCCTTCGACGAGCTTACCCAGTTCCCACCGGCGCTTCGTTCCCTGCACATACTCGTGAGTGGTCAAACGCCGACAGTATTTGACTGCGCTGCACTGAGTGAGGCAGTCTTGGAGGTTCTCAACACCCACATGGATATGGATGCGATTACCCAAGATCCAACCCGCCTCTTCGAGGGCTCAAGGCTTGCTTTTGGCTACATCCTGCAGTCAGCCAAATCACTCCGGAGGACAATGGATGCCAGTCTGCCCGACATGGATGAAGCGGCGCACGAGCTGCGCTACATTTCAGCCTTTCGTACTTACGACATCTGCGACCATATGACTCATGAACCAGTCCTCAGGGCCATCCAGACGTCAAACGGTTTGGTTGAAGCGGATTTGTTTCACTCATTCCAAGATGGAGGTATCCTAGCAGGAAGTCACATGCAGTCATTCCTTGTTGACGTTGAGATTGACCCAAGGTTGAGTCGCTTTGCTTTGCAGAGTGGTGGCACCTGCTGCAAGGTTACTGTCTTGTCCGTTGGCGGACTCAGGGACAGCTACAGATCACAGGCGGATGGCTCCCATCGTGCGCTTGATCTTGACCCGCTCCGCGATTTGTTGAACCTGGCCGAGATGTGCAGTAAACATGGCCTCGCTGTGCATGGGCCTTGCCAACTGGTCTCTGCGGTCGCACCATGCCTGACATTCGATCGAAATGCTCTCTTGGCAGTGTACACCGGCGAGCAACCATGCGGTCAGCCTGGCCAGTCCTCCATTGTCTTCCGACCACAGCACGGGGAAGAGACAATTGATCCTTCTGTGGTGGAACAACTCATTGCGCCTATTATCAAAACTTATGAGCAGGACGGATCCGCAGTTTTCGATATCTTCGGGGGCACAGGTGTGAGAATGTTGCAGGACCCAGACGAAATCATTAGTAAGTCATGAGATGAGACCCAAAAAGTCCACCCCCCCCCCTTGGCCGACTCCTTGCTCTAAGATCTCAACTAAGATATTTTATTTTTAAGTGTTCTGTGTAGACTCCAGTGCGAGTATGCTTGGAGCCACGGATTTCAGTGGTGTCAACGACGGAGATGCTGAGCCTGGCGAACAAGTCTATAGTTCAGCGAACGACGAAATTCATAACGCGCTGTCTCTGGAGGAGACCAAGGACCGCCTGATGGCCTACGAGAACTTTGAAGACATGATTGCCATCATTGCTATGGCTTCAGAGCGGCGGAAAGATTGGATGACGAAAAAGGTCCTAGCCCTCCTTACTACTTTCCTATCCACCGAGATCACCAAGAACGCTGAAGCCCTGGATAAGGAGCGAAACTCTTCGTTTGGACCGGTCTGGCGCACGCGGATATCCAGCTTGGAGTCTGAGTTGCGCACGCTCAAAGCTTTCTGTACTGGTCAGAACATCCACGAAGAAGCCCTGAACCAATTCTTGAGATTCAGGGCGAGCTCTCTTGACCTAGAGCTTGCACAGCGGTGGGCATGGTCGTTCGGGGACCCAATTCCTGCAGCGCCGGGATCGGTGACCATGTCCATGTTGCCTTTCGATATCACCGAGGTTCCGAGCCACATCAGATGTCCAATCTCCCATAACCTGATGGAAGACGCGGTAGAAGCCGCTGACGGCCAGGTTTACTCGCATAGTGCCATACAACAGTGGTTCTCCATCCGCCAAACGTCTCCGCTGCACGGTGCACCGCTTGATGACCTGCGACTGAAAGTAAGGCGAGACGTTCGAGATGAGGTGGTCTCATGGGTTTCTGGCGTTTCTGCGGCGAACACTTCCGACGTCATTACTGTGACATTCGGCAGCCGAGTTGGCTCGTTTACAAGAACCATCTCTCGTGCGGCAAACTCGAGAGACCTTTACAGACTGGTATACTGTGGACTTCGGGCGAAATACGAATCATTCCAACTCTCAGTGCGCGGAATGGATACACTGCCACCAAGCACAGACATCACCGTGTCATCCATCGGCCTGACTGATTCCGAGCACATTACGGTCCGGCTACCAGAGGAAACAGAGACATTAAGGCTAGGATCCTTGAACGCTCGCTCGGAAGCCCGAAACGGGACCCCAGAGATGTGCCTTGTGAAGGTCTTTCGAAACTCAAGCGAACAACTCTTCGCATTCTGGGTCCCTAGAGATACCACTGCTTCACTCGCTACGCTCATATGGAAGTACTGGAGGCATCAAACACAGACAAAAGTGCATTATGAGCCCGAGGTGAGAGAAATCGTGACAAATGTGGAGAAACGCGGCGATGGTTGGATCAGGTTCGAGATTGGTGACCAAACCGAAAAGTTGGCAAAATATCTCACCAGGAAGTACTGCACTGGACAACTGGAGCCCGAACAGGTCACCACGGTGAACACGAGCAGCCATGAATCACAGCCCACCCACCATGTCCTCAAAGTCATGGCTTGGAAAGACAATAGGAACGCTCGGAAGAACCGGCTTACCCGACTCGACGTTCTGAAGCAAATGTTCGAGGCGCTCATCAATCGGATGTTGGCATATAACTACAAGAATCATGTTGGGCTTGTCAAATTTTCGAGCCAAGCCCATGTCGTGATGCCAATATCACACATCTTGGAGAACTTCAGACGAGCTACCAACGAGCTAGAAGGTGGCGGCGACACAGCTTTGTGGGTCGCACTGGCTCCGGCTGCGGATCAGATTGAGCAGTACTCGTCCCGATTCCCTGAGGCAAAGAAGCGTGTCGTTGTCATCTCGGATGGAAGGGACACAAAGTCCACCACGAACACAAGCCACAGCATCGCCTCGAAGTTTCTCCGGAGTGGGATCTTGGTTGATAGCGTATCAATCGGTGGCGAGGACAACACCGATCTCCGCACGCTTTCGTACCTGCTTGGATCATACCGATTCCATCCGACGTCCTTGACGAATGCGCTCGCAATCTGTGAGATGGAGCCTTTCCTGTCTCTTTCCGAACGACCACCGATCACGTTTCCTCTAGAGGCCCTGGCGCACTCGCCTCAACCTCAACATCAATTTCATATGTCAAGACGGCACGCAACAGCAACCATGGTCACTGGTGACACGCTACCGCCTATTAGACAGCACCCGAACCTCGAAGACGACTTTGTGCAGTTGACAGCGATTGCCTCCCGTGGCACTGCCACCAGTGCGGGAGTCAGTGCTCCAGCAGGCACCGGTCCGGGTCGCACGAAACTGCGCGTGCCACGTCTGATGAGCGAGATCCGAGAGATTGCAGGCCGTGGGCGCCACGCGAAATACGACATCTACATCAGTGAAGCTGATGTGTCCTTCTGGAAGATCGTCGTGGAAGGGCCGGATGACAGCCCATACTCTGAGGGGGCTTTCCTGCTTTATCTCCACGCAGATGAGGACTACCCAAGGCTGGCCCCCAAGGCACGGTTTGTGACGAAGATTATGCACCCCAACGTGAACGCCCATGGCAGAATATGCCACAGCATCTTCGACAGGGACTGGACCAGTGACACGAGCATGAGTGCCGTCCTCGACACTATTTACGGACTGCTCTTCCAGCCTGAGCAAAGCGACCCCGTCAACACGATGACAACTCTGGGATTCTTCTACGACCCCGTCGACTTTGCTGAGGAGGCTCGGGGGCATGTCCAGAAGCACGCCTCGAAGTCGCGCGGAGAGTGGAGGGCCGAGATTCTAAGAGAGTGACGGTGTTCAGAGCGACCAGGGCGATGGGAGCGAGTGTGACCTTGCATTTTGAGAATGGGAGTACAGAGGTCACGTTGAGACTTGATCTTGGCTTGGGATCGGATTGCCCAGATAGGTAGCCTATTTACACTCAATTCATTTTTGGGGCGACACGGGCCCAGCCTACACCGACGGGATCCCAGAGCTCTCCCACCGGTAGTGAGTATTATCAGTCCTTGAGTTAGCCCTTTCCGTAAAGCTTCCACGCAGGCTTCACATGGCCAAAGAAGGATCCCGTCGTCGCCGAGCGCCTCTCTCAGTCCATGTTCTTCGGCGCGGGGACTAATTCGAATTCGCCTACATCCCCTAAATAGCTCGTGGGAGACTCGTGCCCCAAACCGCTGTCCGAGGGTGCTCGTGTAGACACCATACGCCCTATGGGAAGCAGTAAATTACCTATTGTATGCTTGCACCGGATCTGTGGAATGCAGAACAACCTGTCGAAGGCACTCAGAACATGCGCATAGTTAATTATTTGGAGCCGTGCAGAAACTGTTTTCACTGAGCCAGAATTGTGTGTTCGCCCAAGGCTCGTGCCTCGGTAGGTGGCTAGAGAGCATCTGAGCCTCGCGATTAAGACGCTCCACAGCCGCATATCAACATTTGAATCCTTGGGGATTTGACACTTTCAAAGCGTGAAAAGAAACCGTTGGAAGAGGTAGAGCACCGGGCTACATAATTCACGTCATATTTCATTTGATCGAGCGTATTCACGCACTGTCGACGCACAGTTCCGCCACCTAGCTGATCCCGTCCCTCGTTGGCTTCCTCGAATTTATGCCGAGCCTGACTACTGGTGCGGCCGCTGGCTAGGCTTTGATTCCGTAGCATGGATGACAGCTATGTAGGCCAGGCAATGATGCGATGACCAGACCTTTGATTGCAGATGATTGGGCAACTCTATCTTGCCCCCAAGACCTCGTATTGGAGCTTGAATCCCAGCACGGTGGTGACATCTGGACCCGAGGGCACGGCGGGATTGATCATTCGAGAGACAAATGCACTGCAATAAAAGAACGCCCAAAGTCTGTGGAGTACTCTCGGTTATGTACATGATTGATTTTCATCGGACGAGTCGCAGCTTCTGCGGGATCTTCCAAAATGAGAGAGGATTTCCGAAGGCCGTACAGTTACTGTCCTCCCCCAAGGACCCCTGAATTCGACGAGGATAATCTATCTGGATTTGAAATAAACTTTGTCCAGAGGGTCCAGCCAATTTCCCATCGAACACATCGTCCTCCCTATTTTGAGCTTTGAATCTTAGCATTGTCCCTCCCCCGGATTTATAACTTGTCGACTGGACGCGTTGATCGGTGTTTTCTCCTGCATGATGCGAGCAGGAAAGAGCCAACTGTGTGTGGCGGTGGTAGATACCACACCAGCCTATTTCTCAGGCCAACCTCTCAACGGCCCTCGAGTCCACTGTTTGAGGACTTCGTACACGCACAAAGCCTACTGGAGATATTTTAGTCGTGCAAAATTGTCTACTGCGAGCCATGTTTCAGTTTTTCTCTCTGCTGCTCTTCGGCCAGGCAGTATTGTCCGCAACTCATGTTCCAGGAGCCGGCATCCCGCATCGCCACTATGAACGGGGCGTCCTCCTGGCAGATGATCGTCACATAGTCAAGCGGCAGTTCCCGAACTCGAGTCTGGTATCTCAGGTCTTCGAGGTCGCACCGCCCGTCCTCGGTTGGGACGGGCAGGTTGTTGGAGCCGGGAGGCCAGTTCCATTCACCGGCGTAGAGACGACTGTGGATGCAGGCTCAGCTGGGGAGTGCAAGGTGACCCTGGCTGTTCGATCTTTTGCGAATTCCTTCAACCAGCCTTTTGTGGGCGAATACACGCCGCCAGAGTGCTTGGGGGACAGCAACACAGCTGTCATGAACCTGACGGTAGAGACAATCGGCAGACAATTCGATCGTCTCTCATTCGTGTGAGTGTGCCGTCGCTTCATCAAACCAATGCTTTAGTCTGACGATAAAAACAGATTCCTTGGAGATACGGAGCTCCTTCGCTGGTCCACTGCTCAGCCTCGTCGGAACGGAGTGTCGTACACGGCCATCAAAGACGCCTCGTCGTTTCTGCCATTATGGCGACATCCACAGAGGGTCATTTTTGACCTCGGAAACCTGTTGAACGAAAACGTACGGACCCCTGCCTTGTTCCCTGTGATCCCTGAGTCGGTCCACATCAAGACACTGATATAAAGTACGAGACTAGCTGGATGGAATCTTCAACACGACGCTGCAGGTCACATTCTTCCAAGCCCCCGGCGGTCTCCCTTCAAACGCAGACAAAGTCATCCCGATTTCCAGGCGTGTAGGCTTGAACGAATCCCGGCCGAGTGTCTTCAACACGGGTGATGTCAACGCCACGACCATTGTCAGGGACTTCCCACGGAACGCCAGGAAAGCCATATTCACAATCCAGTCCTGTGGCCAGATCGAAGAGGAATTCTGGTGGTCGAATCTACCCAGCTCCACTGCCCTATCCTTCAACGAGACTGGAAATCCGTCCGGCGGCTTCTCCGGCTACAGGGAGATCCAGCTCTTCATAGACGGCCAGCTGGCGGGAATCCAGCCACCTTTCCCTATAATTTTCACCGGAGGCCTCAACCCCTCTTTCTGGAGCCCGATTGTGGGGATCGACGTTTTCGACGAGAAAGAGTCCGAAATCGAGATCTCACCCTTCCTGCCGGTACTATGCGACGGAGCGCCGCACAACTTCACCCTTCGAGTCGTGGGACTTGATGACGACGGAAATGGCTCGGCAGCCCTGTCCACAGGAGTCGGTGGATACTGGCAACTGTCCGGGAAGGTCTTCATCTGGACTGAAGATGATGCCTCTTTCATCACCACCGGATCGGCTCCCACCCTCGGTGCCATTGAACCCGTCGTCGCCCTTAGCCAGAGCCTTGCGCAGAATGCGACGGGGTCCAATCAGACACTCAAGTATGACGTGTCTGTGTCACGATCCATCCGCGTTACAGGCTCTATCATAACGGCCCAGGGCCCGGTCAATATCACCTGGTCACAAGACGTCACTACCACCGTTGCGGGTTTCATCAGCGACTTCGGAAATACCTCCAGCGTGCAGTTACAGACAACAGCCTTGAGCTCTTCGACCTACAATGACGCAATCGAGTTCTCAATCTCTGCCTCGTATCCACTGCTTGTCAACTCCACGCAGTTCGTCTTGCCTAACGGTACAATCCGCACGGACACCGTGCTCAGCCGCTCGAAAGACACGAGCAGGACTGTAGGCGGGGAAGTTGTCTTTCCGAGCGGGCTGCAGGTCTTCTCGGTCCTTCCAGAAACCGCAGGTGTCGTGCCGGAGATCACAGAGCTGTTCCTTTCGACTTCCCAGGACGCAAGTGGGACACGTCTGGTCTTCCCGGGCGGCGGCGCACAAAACGGGAGTTACGCTGAGGCCCGTGTTGAGCAGGAAATGCTGCTGGGTGGGAAACAAGGCGCGGCTTCAGAGGTGACTGAGCTCTACTTTAGAGATGTTTCAGTCCGAAGCGATGGAACCATTGTGTCTGACACCGAGAGGCTAGGTGGCAGAGAGGTGGCTCCGGGCAGAGCTGGGTTGAGACCAGGAGCATGAGCATGCTCGGGCCCAGTGTTACTTGGCTCTATTCATTATATTATCCTTTGAAAAATGTTCTTTGCAACCTCGAGCACCACAGGTGCTCTGTCGCAATCATGGCTTACAATGTTGTGCGCTCCTTACCACTCTCGCTGGCATTGTGAACCGAGTCTCTAATACGAGTAAACCTGCGCCTCTGATGCATCCACAGAAATGTCCACGATCTAGTTCAGGAGACCTATTGCCGCGAGCTGCACGTTGATGCTGAACGTACCTGCCCCCATGGCATAGTCGGCGAGGCTGAATGTGATACATCGTCACAGGCACACAAAGGTAAGGCGCCCAACGGAGCGGACGCTCGGTACACAGATTTCAATCATTTGTTCAAGTTCTGGGTGCCTAAGTAACAAACCAGTCAGCCCATGGTCTCGAGTGGTACGCCTATTCAACTCGGGTCCGTGCTGAATCGACCAAAAAAAAAAAAAAAAAAAAGAAACTTAAGGCTCGCGTCTGTCTGAATAATGGAGCAGATAATTCGAGAAATTCCGAGGCAGAGTATATGAATGTGTAGGTGGGCTCTGACACGACTTGATTCATCGCGAGACCAGCACACCAGCGCTCGCATCCACCAGACGCGGCCTTTTGCCCGATTGTACGCAATGGAGCAACTGGTGCACTCCAACAATTGCTTATAAGACGGAATACAATTAATAGACAACACAAAATTCCAGGATAGTAAGCTGCGGACGGTCGAGCCCATTTTCTTGGCTGCAAGGATGAATCCATGTGACAACTTTCGTCGAACTTCGGTGATAGCCTCGGACGCCCGACCCGACCATTTTCGATCTCCACGAGGACCCTCTTTTCCGGAGAGCACTTTGTCCCTAGCTCTATAATGCACTCCTTTGGCTTCGGTAAGATTCCGCGGTTTTTGTACTCTGGGTCTTGTAAAGATTTACTGATGACGGTAGTTCATTAATCAACAATTCTCCTACCAGAAAAAGTTGCTGCTACTGCAGTATCTACCGCCTTCAAGTTGGTGAAGATGACCCATTATGCATGAGTAAGAAGAGTGGTGATGCATGGAGAGGCACCTCAGCTCACAGCAATTGTAAACTACTTGGTCAAATTATACATGATACCTCATACACTCCCTTCTGATCTAGAAGTAGTTGCTATAATGTACCTACGTAGGTGGGGCATGTCCTGTCGCGCCTGTTACGTCCGAGGTAAATACCTCTCTAGATGCAAGGAAAGCTCGGCCGAACCACTCGACGGTACAATATATAATGCCGGTTCCATTCCTGCTGGATGGTGTTATATGTTGCAATGAAAAACCCCAACTCCTTTTCGACAACATCAAGCTTCCAAGGTTGTTTCTCTCTTGCCCAGCAAGCCCAGAGCGAGCCAAATAAGATGCGTTGGACAACGACACCAACCAGATCATTGGCCTGCTTGGGTTTGGCTGCTAGCCAGGCCATGGCAGCGTGCCCATACGGGGATCAGTTGAGAGTGCGGTCTGAGATATTTGACGAGGTGCCTAGTTCGCTGCCACACGTACAAAATCCAAACTTGAGAGTGAGGAAGGCCGAAGGCAAGAAAGGTGTCTTTTTCATGTAAGTTCTTTACCTAGGTACAGACCGACCCAATTTTGGCATAAATTCAGGCCCATCTCTTGGCTTGCAAGGCCACAAGAAAATCCCAAACCTGCAAATACTTACGTCGGTACTCAGGAATCGCATAGGACCTTCTGTATCGACCCTCTATGTGGCCAGCGCTGACGGCAGCAACGAGCGAACATTGGTTCCATCGACTGAAGCTGTGTTCGAATACCACGCACACTTCTCGCCCGACGGAAAGTACATAACGTTTACATCCGAGCAGGAAGATGGAAATGCTGATCTCTATCGCATTGTGAGTTCCGCCAGAGTCTCACCATCATCTTTCGAGCGTTCATATTCGCAGCGCCTCACCCCCTGCCACCAGCGTATCCGATGCTAACGGCCGATTAGAACGTCGACGGTACTGGGATGACTTCAATTGTCACCAGTCCATCCCTTGAAATCGATGGAGTCATCTCTCCCGACGGCACAAAGCTGGCATATGTCTCTACTGCAAACGGCTATGTCAGCAACATCTGGGTCATGGACTTGGAGACCGGAGTGGCCAGGAACCTGACAAACACAGCTGATACCGTGGGGGCACCGACTGAGGAGAGCCCGGACGGTCACTTTCGTCCCGCATGGAGTCCTGATGGCGAGTGGATCTTGTTTTCTTCAGATCGAAACACCGACTGGACTGGCCACAACAATGGGACGGGCTGGGAGCACACTCAGGAGCTTTCTGTCTATGCCATCCGACCCAATGGCTCGGATTTCAGGCAGGTCGCTACCAGGAGCGGATACTCGCTGGGCTCTCCGGCTTGGTCACCTGATGGAGCCCGTGTTGCTTTTTATGAAATAGCACGCGAGGATACCTACAACTGCCACCGGCCCGAGTCCATCAACAGCACTACGTCGCAAATTGTGTCTGTTGACTTCGCCACAGGCACCGACCGTATTGAGCACACATCAGGCGCCGGCATAAAGTTGTCGCCACAGTGGGTGACTAACTCGTCCCTGGGATACCTGGTTAAGGGTGTCGATACCGAGGGCGTCAACTATACCGAATACACCAGCACACACCAACGGTTCATCAGTAGTATCCGGAACCCCTCGTGGTCGCACGACGGCACACAAGTCGTCTACGAACGGACCGGCTGGGACATCCGTCCGCTGGAGAAGAAGCTCTTCAGCTGGCAGGACGACTGGGAGTACAGACACATGGATGTGTTCCCACTGCTCTCGAAGACTGGCCGCCTCGTGTACACGGCCAAGCAGACAGGCAGTCAGAACTCTTCCATCGTGCACAGCAACCCAGACGGCTCTGACATATTCCTCGCATTCGACACGTACTCGACAAACCAGCTGAACTCGTCTTTCGCCGCCCAGGGCTTGGCGGGCTCCTTCCAGCCGGCATGGAGCCCCGACGAGGAATGGATCGCCTTCGGGCTGGGCTACTGGTTCTTCGAGCGCGCCGTCTACCCCGGGTATCTTTACAGGGTCGCATCCAACGGTAGCTACTACGAGCAGCTTACCGACGGGAGCCACAACGCTGGGTACCCAAGCTACTCCCCCGACGGCACACAAGTCGTCTACCGTTCGTGGGACGGGGATAACGGGCCTCTTGGCCTCAAGATCATGAACCTGACGGATAAGACTGTGAGGAATCTAACCGAAGGCTGGGATAACACGCCTGGCTGGTCGCCTGACGGTACCAAGATCGTCTTCACCCGCCAGACAAACTGGACCACGGAATACGGTGATCGCTGGCACTCCGACCGGTTCGAGATTTGCACCATAAATCCGGACGGCACTGACATTCAGGTTCTCACGACCAGCGGTGCCAACGACGCGCACGCCGTGTGGACCGCCGACAACAGGATCATGTGGAGTAGCGGCATGTATGGATTTCGAGATGAGTGTGCGGCCTACGACGATACGTTCCAGCCGTATGGGCAGATCATGATCATGGAGAAGGACGGCGGCGACAAGCGTATGTTGACTGATTCCATGTGGGAAGACTCGATGCCGCTCTACGTTCCAAATGAGTTCCTGGGATAACGTCAGAGTTTTTTTTTCTCTTTCTCAGTCGCACTATTCCGAGTCCATGAGTGATTGGACTTTTTGGAATCGTGGCTCGAGATTTGGTCCTGGCCGAGCTTTCACTTCACCTGTTGTACATATAAAAATGCCAGAAACCTGTAGATTGGACGGCTAACGTTACGTCTCGCTTGCTTGTTGTTTCCCTCCACGGCGGAAATGTTCCCTCACCCATTCTTCTTCCACTTTTGTGAACCTCTTCCAGTGTCCAGCCATCTTTCCCCGACGCCAATAAGGAACTTTATAAGAGAATTGAAATTTAGTGCGAGTTTAATGAACATGGCACACTGGCATTAACACGCCGCATGGTGTATGAGTGTGAAAGTTGGCTTGAAACTTGCTTTGAAAACACCTGAGAACCTGTACAGCGACTTGATAGTGAAGATGATGTTGAGAGAATAGATATATTACCGCTACCTCTCATCTGAAGAAGCCCATGAAGAAAGGGTTAGGTTCCTAATGTCTCCTCGATCTCCTCCGGCGCCTCCGACGTTCCCGTCCCCGACGGTCCTCCTCGCATTCACGTTGCCAGTCGCTTGGCTCGATGCGGCTCACCTCGCGAGCCTCGGCCCGTGTTGCCTGACGATATATCCGGCTGGTCTCGTCCCAGACCCAAGTTCCTTCTCTCCGGAACCTCTGTGGGAAATGTTGGAGATTCTGCCGTTCCTCTTGACGCGTTGCGAGGCGAAGAACATTTGTGGTGGCGTCCCTGACCCACATGTGAGAACCGCTAGGCATTTTGCAAAATAAGCTGGATTAAAATGATTGCTGGCTGACTCCTTGCTGCGTCGGTTCGTTTGCGAAATGACACGTCAAACTTTGAGAGGACGTAATCCAATGAGGGCGAAGTCCTTTCTCTGTCTTTATAGCCGGGCCGAAGTGATCACCTCAAGGCTGGGGATTTTCACCAACCCCCACCGCAGTGACTAGACTCATTCCGTGGTTGACCTGGACAGCAGACTCAGACATGGACTAATCTCGAATCGAAGAGCCAATGGAATTTCACGGGTTGACTTCGTGTGACTGCAGGTAGACAGAAAAAAAAATCGTGGGTTACTTATCTGAGTGAAGACCTGAGCGTGAAGGCCCAGAGGCGATGCCCGAGGCGATGCCCGAGGCGATGCCCGCTCCGGGTTCCCACTACAAAGGGACCGAGCGAACGGTGCGGTGCGCTGTAACGCGGCGCTGCGGATGAAATTTCCGGAGGACGGAAGCCGCTGCGAGTCATTCTGCAGCGGCTCGGCAAGACTCGGTCTAGGCCGCCGACTAACGCTCGATCGAAGACTTTTTGTCAATGACTAGGCCAGCCCAATCTGTCCCTCTCCCTGATTTTGACCTGCCTCGTCATTGCTATCCATCGTCGGGGAACTTGCAGCCTGCTCGTTTTCAGTATCGGCATTCGATCACGCTGAGTCGCGAGTCCATCGGGCGCTGGCACCGACCGGCTGACGCACGGCCCCCGAGCGTGACCCATCCGCAGCGTCCCATCCCACATCCCACTTCATTCAGCTCGGACGCATGCATAAGTAAGTACCTTCTGGCCCTGCTTGCGTACCGCGGTTGTGCAAACATTGTTTTCCTGCAAACTTGGTCAGGTTCTGGGCATCCGTCCTACCTTGTTGGCTAAGAAAGGATACGATCTGCACTATTTCTCATCGAATATCTCATGCACCGGCCCCGTTCTCAACGCGCTCGTCTGGTTTAAGTAGAGCAATGGGGTCGCTCGGGGAGTCACCACAGACGTCACCTTCACACCAACCAAGAATTCTGTTCATCGACGCTTATGACTCCTTCTCCAACAACATAACCTCTCTGCTGGCCACCCTCCTGAACGTTGAGGTACACGTCCTCCCCATCGACACCGCCATTTCGAGAAATGAGTTTCGCCGGGAGCTCTCGCACTACGAAGCTGTGGTGTGCGGGCCAGGTCCGGGGTCGCCTCAGAATGACGCAGACGTCGGTCTGATGAAATGGCTCTGGGACTTGCCTGACGATGAGCTCGTACCGGTGCTGGGAGTCTGCTTGGGCTTCCAGAGCCTGGTGCTCTCGTGTGGTGGCAAAGTGCGGAGGCTGAGGCGGGGACTGCACGGAATGGTGAGGGGGATTGAGCACCGCTCAGTGGCGGGTGAGCTGCTGGGGGACAACATCTTCGACGGTGTTCACGACTTCGAAGCGACGCTGTATCACAGCCTCGGCGCCGACGTGGGGCAGGACACCGTGAGTGACTGGCAAAGCCGGAAGTGGGATCATCCCGATGGGCTTCGCGACATCACCCCTCTTGCGTGGGTGGAAGAGGACAGGGAGGATGGACGGGAGAAAGAGAGGATCTTGATGGCTATGAAGCACCGGCGGAAACCATTCTGGGGGCTGCAGTATCACCCTGAGTCTGTCTGCACGGAAGAAGCAGGGAACCTGGTCATCCGGAACTGGTTCAGGCAGGCTTTGCGGTGGAATTGTGGAAACAGATTGGTTTCTAGCCCGGATGTTCATGACACTCTGGCGAGGACAGCCTTCAAGCCCAGCCTCCTCCAGCAAGTTGCCGCCATCATTATCAGCAGAAAACTCGAGCGAAATGCCTGGGAGTCACTGCTCCACGAAACCAATCAAGACCTTCAATACAGGTCCACCAGTATCGGATTTCCACCAGCAACACCAGTCGAAGTTCCTGACATCGTGGAGGTGCTCGGTTGTACTGCCACTAGTCACGTCATACTCGATTCCGCGAACGGCAATCAGCCAAAGTCAAAGACAGGCGTTGACGTGCGAGGAAGATTCAGCATCATTGCTCTCGGAGTAGACGAGTCTGTGCGCTTCGAGAGTCACACGGGAGACAGTTTCATCACGGTCGTCACTCCGGGACAGCCGTCACACGATGTCTCGTTTCAGCCCGGGGAAAACATTTGGCACCTTCTGGCCGAGTTTCACGGGCGCAAGCAGCTATCTCTGGAGAAACAAGGTGGGAATGTTCCACACGAGAGAGACGTGCCATTCTTGGGCGGTTTTGTCGGCTATGTGACATACGAGCAAGGGCTAAGCGACATTGGCATACCGCTGGGCCAGGAGAGGGGCCACCGCAGGCCGGATGTGTGTCTAGCCTGGGCCACGAAGTCCATCGTGGTGGACCATGAAGAGGGAATACTGCACATACAGGATTTGGATGGCGACACGCGATGGATCGCCTCAGCGGCAGCGAAACTGCAGGGTTCCAGCCTATGGCGGTACGGGCCTCTTACGGATTTGCAGAAAGGGGTCAAGGTAGTGCCTGCGCTGGAGACACAAATACGAAAACCCGAACAGGCCAAATACGAGGCCAAGGTGCGCATGTGCCAGGAGTACATTGCGGCAGGCGACTCTTACGAATTGTGTCTGACCGACCAGACTCACATCACAAGGACGGTGACGAACGACGAGAAAGCTCACGGCCTAAAGCAGTCGTTTGAGAGGCCGGGCCTGCCCCCTCGGGAAGGCGATCCACGGTCTGACACATCTTGGGACCTATACCGCACGCTGAGGAAGCGCAACCCGGCTCCATTTGCATCTTACATCCGCCTCGGCGGTGCGACCCTCATTAGCTCATCACCGGAGCGTTTCCTACAGTATGACCGCTCCGGCTTGTGCTCCATGAAGCCAATGAAAGGCACGGTCAGGAAATCATCCGAAGCCACCGTGGGTTGCGCAACGAGCCTTGAAGAGGCGGATGAGATCTTGCATGTTCCGAAGGAGGAAGCTGAGAACTTGATGATCGTGGACCTGGTCAGGCACGACCTGCATGGAGTCTGTGGGGCAGGCAGAGTATGGGTGCCAGAGCTGCTCAAGGTCGAGGAGTATGAGACGGTCTACCAGATGATCACTGTAGTGGAGGGACAGCTTCCACAGCTGAACAAATCGGGCAACCACAGGAGTTATTCGGGACTGGACGTGCTCTCAGCCAGTCTGCCACCAGGAAGCATGACAGGCGCACCAAAGAAGAGAAGCTGTGAGATCCTACAGCAGATCGAGGGAGACAAGGAAAGAAGTCTCTACTCGGGCGTTGTCGGTTATATGTGCGTCTCCGGCAGAGGTGACTGGAGTGTCACTATCAGAAGCATGTTTCGCTGGGATGACGAGTGCCAGAGATGCGAAAAGGATGGAGAGCAGGAGACCTGGCATATCGGTGCCGGAGGCGCCGTCACTATTCTGAGCACTCCCGAAGGTGAAAGGGAGGAAATGTTTGTCAAGCTCGCGCGGCCACTGAGCCTTTTCAGTCGGGCGCCTTGACACGAGCGGACGGATACCTCTTTACATGAATTTGGCGCTATAGGCGGGCTGCTTTGTTGTTCAGCGTCAGTCGGTCAGGAGTTACTTGCATTTGGGACAAACTAGACGGATGCATGATACTCAACGTATCAAAACCGGTTCAACAAAAGATGCAGATCCATAGACTCAACGGGGCAATCTGGGCCACCAGAGACTCAACTCTAGATTCGCAAACGAAGATCATTTCATGCTGGTAACTGAATTCGATATCCCACCCAGACACCCGCACCGATAAGCAAGACCCGAGTAAAGCGTCGCTTTAGGAAACCCACCAATGTTTGGATCGTACAGATACAGTTTGGCGCAAGCGTCATTTGAATTTTGTATGAGGCCGTATAACTCATCCTGTTGCATGCCTGCCCCGGTCACGGGCTCCGACGGGCTCATGCATCTCCCCCCAACCTGCTCATTAGGACTCTGACTGCGCCTAGAATTCCGACTCCTCCTGGAAGAACATGCCGAACGAAATAATCGTGCCGTAGATGAGCAGGCCACCAGCAACGGACATGACCATGGCGCCGATGGAAATCAGGTTCGAATGTGCGAGGACGACGGGGAGTGCTGTGAAAACGACAGGTCAGCGTGAACCAGGCTTGAATCACTTCCCCCCGTAGGACCCCCGTATGGGCCTGCAGCAGCGGCTTACCTATGCCCATCACGACCAGGAAGCCTGTGCAGAAGCGTCCGAGATCCATAACGCCAGCGCCAGAGCTCTCAACAAAGTCATCCGGGTTGGCGCACCGGCCACAGATCCAGTTGGGCAGCGGCGCGATCACGTAGGTCGCCACGACCAGCAGAGGGTAGTAGACCTTCCATAGCGCGCAGGAGAGGATGACCAGGAGGAACCCCACGGCGAGGACGAAGGAGAGCGCGATGATCGTTTTCAGGCCGGCGGCGGGCATCTTGACCGTGTGGGTTGGGGAGACGGGTTTGTGTCACAGCTAGGTTATTTGGGGGGGGGGGCCGAGCCGAGGCCGGGAAGGCTGGGCGGAGGTGTCGAGCGGCAAGTCGTAGGGAGCTCGTCGTGAAGAAGTGCAGATAGAATTGATACCAATGCCAGTATCAGGCTGCTGCTGGTTTCTCGGGTCTGTTGAGGGTGTCGTCGTGAGGTCGGCTTAGGCAGTGCGTGGGGTCGGCTGTGATGTCGTAAGAGCTGCTTCTCTCCTGTCAGTGCTAGACTACTTGCTGCCCAGGTCAGCTTGCTTTGCCAGCCGCGCGGCGCTTGTGAGACGTGCCCCAGACGTGCCCAACCCTGCTGCCCTGCTACCCTGGTGCCCTGGTGCCCTGGTGAACCCCGATAAGCGATAACGAGCCACCGCGGTCTGCTGCTGCATCGGCGGGAGGGTAGGTACGAAGCTCTGAGCTGCCTGTTGCTTGCTGCATCATCCCTCTCAGCCTTGGAGCTCAACCTCATCCACCTTTCGCCTTCGCCTTCGCCATCGCCATCGCGTCCTCACCCCAGCCAACGCCTCGCCGACCGTCGACCTCACGCGATCGACGTGCATCCCTCAATCAGCAAACCAGGACACTTTGAACCGTTGTCACATAATTGAGTCGCCAACATGTTCAGAAACAACTACGACAACGACTCAGTCACATTGTAGGCGCCCCAGTCCGATGCTGTCGCGGGATGCTTTGTAGAGCACAGCTGATCAGACCTCAACCCTCTAGCTCGCCACAGGGCCGGATCTTCCAGGTCGAGTATGCCGCAGAGGCAGTCAAACAAGGTTCTGTCGTCGTGGGGATAGCAAGCAAGACACATGCAGTCCTCGTGGCCATCAAGGTACGACCATATGCACCCACCTCTCCGGCAACGGCACTCCCAACGCCATGACGAAGAGACCATGAAGCTGATCCCGAACGTGCGACCGCAGCGAAATGCCGAAGAACTCTCCTCGTACCAAAAGAAACTCTTCCCCATCGACTCCCACGTCGGCATCGCCATTGCCGGCTTGACCTCGGACGCGCGCGTGCTCTCCAACTTCATGAAGCAGCAATGCCTCGGCCACCGCCTGACCTACGGCCGCGACATGCCCCTGCGGTCTCTGGTGGAGATGATCGGCGGGAAGGCCCAGATCAACACGCAACACTACGGCAAGCGCCCTTACGGTGTCGGCCTGCTGGTGGCGGGCGTCGACGACAAGGGCCCCCACCTGTTCGAGTTCCAGCCCAGCGGCCTGACGGAGGAGATGGTGGCCTTCGCCATCGGCGCGAGGTCCCAGATGGCGCGGACGTACCTGGAGCGGCACATTGACGAGTTCGAGGGCTGCGACAGCGAGCAGCTCATCCGGCACGGCCTGAAGGCCCTCAAGGAGAGCTTGGTGCAGGACCGGGAGCTGACGGTCGAGAACACGAGCGTGGGCGTCGTGGGCGTCACGAGAGAGGATGGCATCAAGAAGGTGCAGCCTTTCAAGGTCCACGACGGCCAGGACGTCAAGGTGTGGATCGACAGCGTAGCCGACGACAACCAGGGTGGCGCTGATGGGGAGGGTGAGGGTGAGGCCAGCGCACCGGCCGGTGAGAGCATGGAGGTCGACAGCTAGGCGTGCCCGAGCGACCCGGGAGCCGCCGCAGAAGACTAAACTGGCACTCATACGAGTGCAAATGACTTGAGATGCGCACATGATCTCACGCCGTAGATAACTCTCATGGTGTGTCATCATCCCGCTGAGACGATGTACGAAAGGCACAAGAAAACCAAAACAAGGGCACAATGTCGTAGGGGAGCCCAATACCCTAGACGTACCCGTAATCCAAACCTTAGATCCACCCAGAACCAGTAAATGTGATTTGACTGGCTGGTACCATTCACAATGATCGCGAGTGCCTGCAAGATAGCTGACTTTAAACACAACAACTGATCAAGTTTCGGTGGGACGTTATAGGACGATGGGCCAGCCACTCACAGGACACTCCCCAGCGGATACACAGCCAGTACAGCCAGTCTATTCTTCATCGTTTGCACGGATGATGTGTGTGTAGTTCTTTGGGTGTATCAGTCTATATATAAGGGGATGTCTCACTTCCATCACATAATGTCAACGCTGGGATCGCCGCGAGCCCTTGACCATGGAATATCTGCCAACGCCACAAATCGACCAAAACTTCCACTCAACAACCTATTCGTTGCCCCATTGCAGCTTGAACTGAGACTCGGAGACTCTGTACTCCCTCAGTGCCTTGATCGCCTGCTCGGGCGAGTTCGCCGAGACCAGGATGGAGGCATTCCCGCGCCGGATGAAGCCCTCCTCGACGCTCTTGTCGATCCAGCCGAGAAGCCCGTCGTAGAAGCCGTTGACGTTCAGCAGGCATATCCCGAGCGACTGGATGCCGAGCTGGTTCCAAGTCGCCGCCTCCAGGAGCTCTTCCATGGTCCCGTAGCCGCCGGGCAGCGCGATGAAGCCTGACCCGGGCCCGCCAGCGGCCACCTCCTGGGCCATCAGCCTCTTGCGCGTGTGCATGTCGGGCACGATGGTCGTCCGGCCGAAGACCGACTCTTCAGGGATCGCGAGCTTCGCGCCGGTGTTGCCATTCGTCGTGGTGGAGGTGTATGTCGGGTCTCGCTCGAACTTGACGAGGGGCTCAGGGATGATGCCGTGCACGGCGTCAGGGCCGGCCAGGGAGACGAGGGTGCGGGCTATCTCGCCCATGAGACCGACTGTGCCACCGCCGTACACTAATTTGCTTTGCCATCAGCACCACTATCCTCAGTACCCGGTCTCTCGTGAGACCCGAGGGAGGGCGCAAGGGGTTCTGACTCACCGAGCCCGATGTTGTTGGCTGCCATGGCCTTTGCCAATTGACGAGCTGACTCCATATGTTCTGGCTTGTTACCAGGGGAGGCACCGCAGTAGACACAGATCTTCGTCTTTCGCTGCTCGGCGTGTCCATTAGCTAGGCCGGGGGTTGTTGAGGCCTGGGGCACTGGCGCCGACGCGCCGTTCCCTGTGCTGGCCATTGGTTTGTTTGTTGGGTCGAGGATTTGCGATCGGAGAGAAGCTGATGGAAAGTGCAATCGAGAACGTTTTTGGACGCAGCTGTAGAACGAGGGGATCACTGGATCCGTTTTTTGAGTTATGACAGGAGTGGGTGGGAAATAGTATGAGTCTTGCCGAGGATTGAGAGTCGGGATCAGTACATGAGAGGTATGACGAAGACGGCAAGGAGCTACCGAGGGCAGGCAAGTCACGATGACGATCGATTTCGGTTAGGTAGGTTTTGGACTGGCCCAACAGGTGAAGAGAGAAGGGGGCGGTGATCAAGGATACATGCTTGATATATCTACAGACTGAAAGTTCTGGGTGGTATAAGCACCGCTGGGTCTTATAAACAGTTCAAGAAAAGCAATTCGACTCCGGAATGCAGTGTGAAGGAAAGGGGGATATGCATCGTCCTAATTGGCCCTCGCGCTTGGATCTTTGGGGACCGGCGCAGTCGGGACCACCTTGTGACTTGGGAATGACATGGATGGCCATGACACTCGCCTTGGGTCGTGGCGATGTCCGAGGAGCTGGCTCATTCGTGGGCTGTGACAAAAGAAACCATTGACGAGACCTTCGCCAGCAGGAGCAGAGTACCGGAGGTCGGCTGACGTGGCGATGGTCGCAGCAGAGAGTCGGGTCCAGCCCAACAACCTTGACAGATGAGCAGAACAGCCGCTGCTACACGGTCTAGTAGGCGCAGGCACAGCGGAGGAAAAGTCCAGAGGAGCAATTCGGTAACTCTGTTTGCTTCTGTCTCGCGAATCAGGTTGGCTGGCGATGTGTGCTTGATGGATTGGCTCTCGGGAGACGAGGATGAGCAGTTTATCGTCGCCCTGCATGCTGTGAGAGCTTGTGGGTGGACAAGGTCTGGATGTATAGGTTGTTTTTTCGGCAGGCAATGCCACAAGCAGCTCTGTCTAGGGTCCTCCCGAGCATGGAGTACCGCTCGCAAGCCCAGTACGTGGCTTGTGCGGCTACTTGCATATCCTCTCGCAAACATCATTTCTTTCGCCCATCTCATCCGTTACACTCCCGCTCTCCTGCGTGCCGACCTCCTTCCCCTTCTTTTGGACTTCGTCTCTGACGGCCGCGGAATCAATCCACATCTCAGGACAAGTCAATTCTCCAAAATGCCTGAAGGAAATGCGGCAGCAGGCGCCGCGCCTGCTGCGCAAGAGGAAGGCGGCGTAAGTGGCCCCTCCGGCGCTGCCTCCCGTTTGAACCGCCATGGTTGATGCTAACCCCGGTGCTCCCAGACCTCCATCATGTCCAGGATCGGGTGGGGCCTCGCAATGTACATGGGGATGCAGTTCGTCATGAAGCAGTTCGTCCCGGCTGCCCCGCAGAGCAAGGCCGTTACCGATGCCTCGGGCCAGACGGTCCAGGTACCCGCGAACACCGCCGACGTCCCCCCTTATGCTCTCCGGCCCAAGTCACTGGACGAAGGTGCCACCTGGAATTCCATCCCGCAGAAGGTTGCTCCGATCTGGCCAGACGACAGCGTTGTCGATATCATCATCACCCTCTCCGACTCTGTCAGGCCGACCCCGCTCAAGGACACTCCCGATGAGATGCTTGTCTTCAAGGAGGAAGAATTCAAGATCGGCAACTGGAGCGAGAAGCGCTCCGTCGATACCACAATCACCGTCCCGAAGGCTGTTCAGAACAACGGGACGCTTTGGGGCCACTTCTACATCGGACTCCATGGTGACTCCCGTCTCGACCCCACACAGCCAGGGTACGATCCGGCCAAAGCATACTACTTCGTCTACCCTTTTACGCAATACATTCCGAAGAAGAAGGTCAAGAAGACACACAACCTCCTGGAAACCAAGAACATCACCGAAGCTGAGAAGGCGGAGGAAGAAGAAACTGGCCCTGTCGTCGTCGGCAACTACTATCACCCCAACACCTCCCTGTCCTTCGTCCCCGGTGCCGGCACTATCATGTATCCGACCGCCAGCGGTGCCATCCGGCAATTTATTCATCTCGAGCCTACTGGCGCTCGCGACGGGTCCGGTCAGAACTCTTGGTACTACCCTATCCTCTTCGCGAATGGCTTTTGGCAGCTGAAGAGCCAGCACAGCCTTGTCAATGAGACAGTCAAGACTCTGCCCGTCCATATTGAGCTCAACAACCTGGCCCAGTGGAAGTTCCAAGTGATGGCCTCGATCGAGCTCGGCGGCAGGGAGTCGGCGCGTCAAGCCGCGTTTGGTAACCCCGTTGCCGGCGGTGGTGACGGAAGCGAGATTGAGATGATAAAAGAGATCTTCCTCGATACCAACCCCATTCTGCTCGGCATCACCATTGTCGTCAGCATTGCGCATCTTATTCTCGAGACCCTGGCCTTTGGTTCAGACATTGCGCACTACCGCAAGAAGAAGGACAATGTTGGCATTTCGGTTCGGTCGATTCTGGCCAACGTCTTCATGCAGACCGTCATCTTCCTCTATCTCGTGGACAATTCGCAGAACACGAGCTGGATGATTCTCGGCTCCCAGGGCGTTGGTATCATCATTGAGTTGTGGAAGATAACGACCGTGGTCAACGTCAGGGTGCGCGATGCAGAACCGGGCTCATGGTTGCCCAAAAAGTTGGTGTTCGAGGACAAGCACAAGCTTAGCGAGACCGAGGAAAAGACGAAAGAGTACGACGAGATCGCATTCAAGTACCTTTACTGGGTCGCCGCGCCGCTGCTGGTCGCATACGCCATCTACTCGCTTGTCTACGACGAGCACAAATCATGGTACTCATTCATCATCGCCACCCTCGTAGGTTCCGTCTACGCTTACGGCTTCTTGATGATGGTGCCTTCTCTTTACATCAACTACCGCCTGAAGAGCGTGGCTCACATGCCGGGCAAGGCCATGATGTACAAGTTTCTCAACACCTTCATCGACGACTTGTTCGCCTTCACGATCAAGATGCCTTTGCTACACAGGCTTGCGACGTTCCGAGACGACATCATCTTCTTCGTGTACTTGTACCAAAACTGGAAGTACAAGGTAGATTACACACGAGTGAACGAGTTTGGCCAGGGTGGAGAAGATGAGGCCGAGGTAGCGGACAAGAAGGACGTCAAAGAGCTTCCTGCCCCGGATGTGCCGGCTGCCGCGAAGACCACAGGTGCGTCTGGCAGCGCGGGCGGTGCTACGAAGAGGAAGTAGATGCTACGAAGAGGAAGTAGATAAGTCCCATAGTGGAACACCTGACATTTTCCGGCATATAGCTTGTTCACATGGCCCGGATTGAGGCTGCTTGGGCAGCCGGATACCGGCAATAGACTGACTAGTCTGGCTGTATTGGTCAGATCGTCTGAATACCAAACACATTTATGTGTGCTCGATAACCACAAGGGACGGATAGAATATCTCCAGATCTGTAGATTTACGTGGGAACAAAGGGAGGACCACACCATCGTAAGGTCAGAACCAAAGGGTTCACCCTCGAGATTGGTTGCCCCAGATGAAGTATTCCAAGCAGTTCCTCCCAGATCAAGTACTAACAGGGCAGGTCTTCATAAAAAATATTCGGAACATATGTTTTCAGGGCCAGGTAGTTCCCCAGATGTCTTCAAAGGAAGTAAAATCGAAAGAGATCAATATTGCCAAGCAGTTTACCCACTCCAGAGATGCGGGCCATCATTGCCGGTCAGCCCACTTTCCTGCTTTCGGGATCGCTCTCGGGCCCAGAGCGAGCTGCACTTATGCTGGAGACGCTTGTGTTGGAAAGGTTCGCGAAGAAAAAAACAACGATAAAAAAACAGTTGCCTGCACGGCACCCGCGTGCCTCACCGTGTCGCCCTCGGGAAGCGGCAAGACAGGACTGAGCCTCAAGAATGGATCCCCCACCCCGAGACTGGAGCCATCCACAGCTCCACCCGCAGGTAGACTGCCGAGCTGCTGCTGTTTTCCGCAGGCCCGCGGCAGGTCCCTAGATCCCTCCCTCACCCTGCCCGCATTTCTCCCCTGTACCGTAGTGTAATGTACACTCGCAGCACGGGAAGCCATGTGACCTCCGTGCGGCGGCCCTTGAGGCTCCTCGAGAGGCTGTTGAGCCAGTCAAGTCTGGAGGAACCGAACCTTTGCCGAGAGCTTCGCCCGAAGGAAAACGGGGTGGGTTACACAATACCATTCCCCCGGGAGAGTCGGTGTTTGGCTTTCAACGTCTGTATCGAGATGACCGAGAACCTATTGTACATATCAGGGGAAAATGAATTTCCATGGGTGGAAATAAGGGTCGACTGTCCTCTGTTGACCCTGAGCACCCTAGAATCCAGCTCTGGGTATAAATTATTTATTGCTCGAGTTCGGGTCACAAATGATCACACTGAGAGAGGCCGGCAGGCCGGCAGGCCGGTTGATTTGAAATGCAGGCAAGCGAAGGTCTGAAGAGGACCGAGCTGATCCCCGTCCTCACAGACGAGTTTGGCTCATGCGCGGACCGCGGACTGCTCGTCGTTGAAGGGCAGTGAGAGAGACAAGAGCTGCGCCTCGGCCTCCAAGCCAAGAACTTTATATCTTGCAGGTCTGACTGTGATTCATGCAATCATATGTCACATCAGAAAACTAACAGCCCTCGGCCCCTGAAAAGCACGTTCCATCTCCAATGGACTAGCAGTCGCTCGGCAGTGCTCTCGGATGCTCCTCGAAGGATCACACGATTTCAATGCTTTGCCAGAGGAAAAGATCTTGCTAGTATCATCTCCCCACGGGCCCTATATGTTCGGTGAAAATTGGTATTTCCAATCGGCTCACAAACTTGTCTCATCCCGCAAAAAAAGAGACGCAAAAATGACAACATGGACGGACCCTTTGCCGGACAGCAGGCGGTCTGGCCGTCCGAAAATGGTCTACACTAGATGTTAAGATTTGGCCCCAGAGATCAACCTGTAAAGGGAAGATGATGATGCCGTCATGGTCCGCCATTCACGTTAGTCACAACGGTGTGGTGTCGGGGAAGCAAGGGCGGAAAACTGAGCCTCAAGAATGGAGTCGGGGCAGCAGAGCCACAGCCCCACCAACGCACGTCGAGACCCGTATTAGTGTTTCCGAGCCACGTGAATAGCGGGCGGCCGCTTCAGGAGACCGTCACCCCGGACTCGAGGGGGGCTCGTGCTTTCTGGCAGTCGGAGGACCCTGTCTCGACGTGCCCGGGTCCTGGGACGAGCAGTCTTCGCACTTTGTTGCAAACCTACATAGGCAAGGGGACAGAGTTCACTCCAGGCCAGAAATAGAACAGGAGCGTCAGTCCTGGTTTACCAAGGCCAAGCAGCACAGAAGGGGGAGGGTCCTATACGGGAAGCATTGTACTGGGCTCGCCATGTAGATAATGAGCAGGAGGGAAAATACGACCAGTGAGCCCAGCAGCCTAGACCTGAAAACGGTCGAGAATGCGACCTGGCAACTGAAAAGCCGTGCCACCCAGCGAGGAACCCCCCGTCCACCCCCACTCGTCCTGGGGCTTCCTGGGTCTTCCCATAGGGCTGTGCAACGGACAGGCCAGGGCAGCCAGGGCAGCCAGGGCCGAAGCGGGCGGGCCGAGGGGGCTCTGCTAGCCCTTGATTCGTCGGTTGGTGACCTGTCTGGGAACTTGGCCAGTGTGGTGTAGGTGTAGAGTGCACTAGGGGAGCCCCCAAAGCTTAGGGAGGACCCGACTGGCCATTGGGAGGCCCCCCGTCACTCCACAGCCCAGCTGCCCGCTAGTCGTCCTGTCTACGGAGGTACGCAAGACACGCCAGCCCAAATCAACCAGACGCAACGTGCGTTGCTGCTCCCCATTGACGACATCCATCGGCTGCGCACTGCATGGGGGGTGGTGGGGGGGCTATCTCCTGCACGGTACTTACGAACCACCAACTAACGACACTTACGACCACTACCACCACCACCACGACCGCCACACCCACACCCACACCCACACCCACGCCCACCGACAGACAGAACTACATCAGGGGCCCTCTTTGCTGCTTGCACCCTCTTTTTTCTTTCTTTTTTTTTTTTAATATGACGGCTGTCGCCCTCAGCCTCAGTCGCCACCAGGACCTGGACCGACCCGCCGCCACCAGCTGCTGGAGCAGGTTCGACCTCGAGTTGCCGCTGCCCAAACGATGAACAGGAGTGCCCACCCCAGCCCGCGGGGAACCTCATCCAAGGCCACAGACAACAGTGACACCGCCGAAGGCTCCACCCCAGACTCCGTCGGCTCGCTGCTGGCCGCCATCGCCAACTCCATCAACGATGCCCTCCGCCTCCTCATGTTCGCCGACAAGGCCCACTGGGGGCCCGACGAGTTCGAGCAGGTCCGCGCCCTCGAGCACACCCTGGACGAGGCCAAGAAGGACTTCCAGGAGATGGGGCCCTTGCTCAAGGGCTCTGTCTACTACGAGAACGACCGCAGGCGTATGTGCATTCTACCCCATCTTCTATCTCATCCTCCATCTAGTCTGCTTGATCCCCACAGGGGACCGCATGCGGCAGCTTGCCGTCGGACCTCGAAATTGTTCTCCCCACACCCCCCGGTCCTGTACTACATCCCAAAGTGCATCCGGCTTGCAATCGCCCATGTAACCCCTGGCTCTACTGCAAGGGGCCATCTGGCTGACTGGACATGTCGGTCACACAGTCGAGTCGCTCCAAGAGCTCGGGGAACTGCGCACCGAATTCGAGAACCACGCCCAGGTGTTCAAAGACTGGCTGCGACAAGGCGGGCCCATCGAACCTCTCTGGGTCAACGACACCGTGCGGTTGAGACGCGAGCTCCACCGGGCGCAATGCCGCGCTGCCGCCCGCATATTTGCCTCCCAGCAGGCCGACATAGCTGACGGGCCGGGCCAGCGGTGTCTCGGGGCCTTCGAGGTATACCGTCGCCAGCGACGGCTCGACGACCGCCGGAAGCAGTACGAGCAGCAACAGGGGCGGCGGACCTCGAGGTACGAATCGACGCGGAACGAGGTGACACAGGCGCAAGGCAAGAAACCAAAAAGAATACAGAGCTGGGAGCAGCAGACGCCCGTGATGGGCATGTCGATCGGCCAGGGGGTGGAGATGGGCCATATGGGCCAGCAAAAGGCACCCTCGGTGCATTATAGCGAGCAGCCGGACGCTATGGAGCACGACGCCGACCTGACGGAAGCGCTGGAGGAGCTTGTCCCCATCTGCGGCACCGTGGGCCACTTCGAGCGATTCGGCGACCGGGACGTGGCCTTTGAATGCGACTTCTGCGAGGGGTTCATCGTATGGAACGACCTGATGGTCATGCCGACGAAGCCGGACCCGTCCGCCGTCGCCAAGGCCGTCACCGCACAGCCGAACTGGCAAGCCCGCGGGAAGAGCGTATCGACAGGTGAGGACAGGACGGTCGTGTTCGCGCCCCTCGCCATAGCGAATCACCTGGCTCCCGATGTCGGCGGCTGGCAGGCAAGGATTCTCTGCCCGTACTGCGACGACTACAACTACTTCGAGCAGGGCGAGGGCGACGAGACCAGGTACGCCCAGGACGAGCGCGGCTTCGGCAGCCTAGACGAGTTCCAGGCGCACCTCGATTGGTACCACACATCGACTGCGATTCCGAGCCTGCCTTCGGCCAAGAACTGCTTGGTCATGTAGGCTCGCGTCCACGGGGGAGGAAGTGTCGCGCTCTCGGTCATGTCAGCAAAAATCAATATCTTGGACGGCGTTTGTTTCGGAGGAGGGCTCCTGCTTGGTTGGCGTTACTAGGTATCGGGATGAGACGCGGCGTTCGGGGGCACTTGAGATATGGCTCAACCCAGACGGAGGCGAGGCGTGAAATATGACACGCAACGTTGGAACTACTCATGCCAGCCGCAGTCCGAGAGACACCGGTTGGAAAGGGCTCATCTTTGTTGAAAGCTCAATATACCCAAGATTTTCCGACGCACATAATGGACTGCACCAGGATACCACCTCGTCGCTGTGGCATCTCGGTGTTGTAAGTGGGAATGCTCTTCAAGGTAGACTGTTGTCTCTTTCTCTTGTGGTACCATATGAAGAAGCAGCTGTTCATGAAGACGCTTCCATGTGGCTTCTTCACCACGCGGGTGTGCGGGTGTACGGGTGTTCAACACCGCTCGCCGCAAGGAATCGTGCAAAGTGGCCGCTGTACATCGGTATATTTTGATCTGTATATTATGACCTCACTGCCTCCCAGGGGACTGAGCCTAACGCTATGCAGCCAACGCCAGAACTCCAAGTAACCATTACCGCGCCACGCACCGCGCACAGACAAAGATAAGAAGAAAAAAAGTACACCGCCGCTGGCCCTCAGAAAAACCTCCACCAGATGAATACGATCATGATGAAGCCGAGGCCGCCGATGGGGCCGTACTGCTTGAGCAGCAGGTCCCAGTTGATCCTGACGGCGGCCCTGCGGTACTTCTTGCTGTCGTCGCGCAGGCGCGAGCTGATCTCGCCCATGCGCTCGAGGCTGTCGCCGCGGTAGAGCAGGTCCTCGATGTTCTTGTGCATGACCTTTGTGACGTCGCGCAGCTCGTCGTTGAGCTTGTCGAGGTTCTGCGTGGCGCGCGCGTCGCTGTAGGTGCCCTTGGTCTTGCTGATGAAGCTGTCGAACTCCATGAAGGCGTAGGGCCGCAGCGTCGGGGACAGCAGTTGGGCCGCCGGGTACGTCGTCGAGAACTCGGCCGCGAGGTCCGACAGGTAGGTGAAGGCCAGCTTGCGCGGGTACGACCGCTCCGTTATGCAGAAGTAGACGATGTCGTCGGCGATGAGGTAGTTGATGGTGTGGTCGCCCGACTCGATCGACGCCTGGGACTCGGAGTTGCGGTTGAGGCGGCGCAGGATCAGCTTTATCTGGGACTTGATCTCGGACAGCGACGACTCGGTCTATTGGTCATGAGGTGTTAGGCCTTCGCGACGAGGTCATGCTGGCATGGGGATGCGAGGTAGGGCACAGGTGGGCAGGGGCAGTAGGGCACTCACTGCCTCGTCGTCTACGGAGGCACATAGGTATAGGCCGTCCAGCCGTGCTATTTGCGTTGACCTGATCATTGTGCCTTGGGCTGTGTGTGTGTGTGTGTGTGTGGTGTCCGCAAATATGCGCGCAGAGAGTCGGCACAAGCTATCGTCGTCTCGCAACCTCGAGTGTGGATATGTGATCCAGTGTCTCTGCCGAACGTGTCCTCAACGGGATGACGCCACCTTTCCGTTTCTGCCTGCTTATGGCGAAAGGTACAGACTGGGCCTTGTTGTTTGGTACTCTCTCGAAGCGGGTAGATGATCCGCAGACCTGGAATTGGCTTGTGATGGTGATGATCAGGCAGGATTTGGACATGAACAGCAGTGGTTTGATTGAACTTGGGTTGAAGACATGGCAGGGTTCTAGCACATCGCAGTTGTCCCCGCTGCCAATCAGAGCACGGATCCCCTGGATGGATTGACCCACGGGGCAGGACCGGGTAGCTTCCCTCCAGCGGAGTCGCACAGCAGCAACCATTGCCAAACCCCCGTTTGCCTATTATTAACTTTTCTACACCTTGCCTTCTTAATTAAATTAAGAGAGGTACTGAAAGAGAAAGGACATAAAATATTAAAGGAAATTATTTGATTTTTCTAATGATTTTAATAGTTGAAATATAAAAAGCCTAATTGCTTATTAGCAGACTTATAAGTTCCTGAAGGGGTATATAGAAAGCTTTATAAGCGTTATGTTACAGTTGATGATACCTCTCGAATCCTTTCCCTATCTGTATCTGTCAAGACCTATGTCAGCCTACTAGGCTTGTGCTGTGTATTGCTCCTTCTTCTTTGATACCTGGCTACCTAGGTGGGAGCTATAATTGAAGGAAATTTTCTCAGCATGGGCTTGCAGAGCCAACTATGAAACTGCCCTTGTCTTTGTCCTCGGCGTCAATGTCGCTCATTCCTCTGTCCACAACCCTTGTGTGAGATGAATCTCCGGTCATAAATGAAGCCTGGACAGGAACATAGGGAAGCACAACAAGGTGGACTTTTCAGGCCCCAACACTTTGGTTTTCTGATTGCCTTGTGCTTCCTTCCGTCCCATTTTTCGGCCTCAAGAATCAACATTTCGCCTTGCGGTGTGCCTTGCCCTCTTTCTGCCCGCAGGCAGAGAGCTCCCCATACGGCCTTCCCCCGGGCAGCCAGCACTCAAGTAGGACATTTCAGAACCTCCAGATTTCATGGCCGACGAAGCGGCAGAGTTTACATCAGAAACCATGGCGCCTCGCACTCGGTCTAGCGGTAGCCGGGCGGCCAAGACAAATGGTGAATCGACCCTGTCTCACAAACGGTCTGCCAGCAGTGAGCCAACCACCAAAGAGATCGTCGAGGAAGAGATCGTTGCGGAGATCGAGGTTGCTACTCCTCGAAACGGTCGGCGTAGAGTGCCCTCCAAACGTGCCCAAGTCACATTCGCACCGCCAGCCTCGTCTGCGACACCCGCCTCCAAGAGGCCAAAGACAAGCGCCAAGACGTGGACGCCAGAAAACGTCACCCAGAGCAGCAAGTCGCCCTTGGTCAATAAGGATCTGAGGGTCAGTTTCGCGTTCCACAACTCTTTAGGTTTGCTCCTTCGCTGACGTACTGGGCCAGGCCCTGTTGCTGCACCCTGGAGCTTGGGACGTCCTCGGTGAGGATGACAAGAAGGAGATCCTCGCCCTCTTTCCGGACTCGCGACACATCCTGAACGCCAACACGCCTGATGCTCGTCCAAACGTGCTGTCTCTCCGGAACGACGACAACTTCCGCCACGACACGGAGGAGTACGTGGCCAATCTCAAGGCGGGCATGCATGACCCTGGTTGGCTACAGGATGCCTGGGCCGCTCACGAGGCCCGCGCGGCCGGGCAATTCGACGAGTACTATCTGCGAAAGCTCGAACTCGACTGGAGGATGACGATCCCTGACGATATGAAGCCTGAGCATCTACGACCTGCTGCTCCGGTGGAGCCCAACGAGGAAGCGGCGGGCGAGACCGAGACGGGGGTTGCACAATCTGCTGGAGAGCTTGCCAAGGGTGACGAGGCTGCCGCAGTTGAGGCCCATGCGGAAAGCATCCACGTCTCTGTCTTCGAAAATGGAGCTCCCGGCTCTGACAAGATCGACGAAACTGGAGTGGCGGCGAAGAACGTGGACGCCACTGGTGACGACGATGTACAGAAGGTCATGGTGGCTTCGAGCACGGGTGAATCCAATGAGAGCGTCACGGACGAACTCCAGAAGGTCTCTGTTGCTAGCGTACCTGGAACTGTGGATGGGAACTCTGACGATAAGAACACCGCCTCGGGCGGAAACTGAGAGCTCTATGCTGTCTGGAGTCTAGGAGTGGAAGTATTACTTTGCTTTTAGCATTGCTTGGACCAGACATCGGGAAGATGCAATGCGGGTTTTGTTGGGGTCCCTCGCGGACAGCTGACAGGGCAATCGAACATTTATGCCAGCGTTTAATGATTACAAGCCACTTTAGCCAAGTGACAATACACAGACCTGAAAATGAGCACGTGAGTTCGAACGGCATCAAATGAGTGCCAGCAGCAAGCAGTCTTGGTATCAGGAGATTCTAGTGTCAAAATCCAAGCAACGCCACGATGAGGGAGGAATCTAGATCTCGTCTTCCTCGTCGTCGAAATCATCCTCCCGGCCCATTTCATACAAGATCCTCCCACCTTCTCCGCTCCCAATATCCTTCTGGGCATCGAAGTAAGGCAGCACAATACCTTCCCTATCCCTGCGCTGTTTCTCAGTAAGGCCCAGGTTAAACGTGGTTTCGGCCAGGTCCTCGTCATCAGCCTGGCTGTCGTCCGCACCACGGGGCGCAGCGAACAGGGGGTGGTCCGACAGCAGAGACACGACGCCAGCCGCGGAGCCCTGGGCGGGCGCGGGCGACAGCACGAACCTCTCGACGACGGCGCGGCCGCTCCGCCTTCGCAGCTCCATCTCGACCACGACGCCGCCGCCGCCGCTCACGTGCTGCCCCTTGACGCCGACCAGCACGCCCTCGCGGCCCTCCGCGAGCCCCCACGCCGGCTCGGGCAGGCTCCTGTCCCTGGCGCGGCGGGACTCGGCCGCCTGGTGCAGGCTCGAGACGCGCAGGACGGCGGTGGCGAGGTGGTTCAGGACCGTCAGCGGGTGTGGCTCGTACTCGCCGAGGGCGGAGGGGCCCAGGGCCAGGGGAACGTCGGCGTGGTAGGTGGCGACGAGGGATATGGAGGGGTGGGTGAGCAGGCCTGAGAGGAAGGCGGTCAGGTGCCTGGGGTGGCTTGTGGACAGTGGGTTGAGGGCGTCTATTATAAGGAGTGTTTCT
>LJJS01000739.1:49570-176904 GCA_001447215.1 Diaporthe aspalathi
GGGGAGCGTGTCAGCTGGAGACTGTTCTTGGTCGCTGGGGTGGGCAACTTGTTTCTCACTCTGTGATGTTGTTGAGGATGATGAGGCGGTTCTGGCCGTGGGAGGCGGCAGGGCGGGATAGTGAGAGGTGACCTCGGCTCGCAGTTTTTGCAGCGGCTTTCCGGTGGCCCTGACGAGGACATCTGCGTTGGCGGGCCTCTTTATCGTGGCGAAGGATATGAATATGACCTTGGTGTGAGATATCTGTGCTGCTGTAAGTGAAGGCTCATTGTAAAAGCCGGCTTGGAGAACGTACCTTTGCCCGTGTTGTAAACTCCTGCAACACCGGCCTTGCGCCCTGCTCTAATGTGTCAATCACCAGCGTCAGGGGACTGGCATTGTCTCTGAGGTTGAGTAATTTCTGTAGCAGCAACAGGCTGTGGGATCGCTTGTGGGCTTGGGCCGAGGGTGCCATGCCGGGCGACTGGCCAACTAGAATGCTCCCACCTGGGTTTCCGGGTGCTGCGGCAATGTATACTCGTGAGACTCGTGAGACCCAAGGACAGACAAACGAGGAGAGGTTTGATGTGGGTATGTATATAAGTGAGCAACACCTTTCCAATATGTGAGTGAGAATGAATCTCAGTCTAATAATAAGTATTGAACGGTGGTGAGTGGTAGACTACCGTTTGGTTAGTGGGGTTGATGAGAGTCCGTCCAGGGATTTTTACAGTGGGCCATTCACTAGAGACATCCCTGCTGCAGCCCTACGGCTGATCCGCGTCTTTGGCCTTATTTCAGCCGCAGGGGCCGTCCTGGTCGTTCCAAGCTCCACGCTCCCCACGCTCAAGGGCTCGACTCGACGCCTGATTTACCCCAACCAGACCAGGCGGTATCGCATTCGCTTTCCTGTCCACTCCACTCCACCGCACGTCACGACTCCCATGGCAGACCGATCCTCCAGACGCGGCGGAGGCCGCCCCCCACGGGACAGGGACTATCAGCCCGGGCGCAGAGGGGGAGGGGCAGGAGGAGGAGGGGGATACAGAGACGATCGTACCCAGGACCGCGACCGCAGGCGATACGACGACGACCGCGACGACGATCGTGATGACAGGCGGCGCTACCGATCCAGATCCAGGGACAGGGATAGGGACAGGGGCGGCAGGGAACCAGTGAGGTCTGGGAGAGACAAGGACAACAGGCGTGACCGCTCCAGGTCGCGCGACAGAACGCATCGCGATGCTCGCCCGCCACGCAACTCGCACGATTCCCGGCGTGGACGAGACATTGGCGGCAGAGACGCGAGGACCAGGGGCAGTGGGACGCCTAGGCACAGAGACGGTATGCGGAGCTGTTATTCAATATCGCCTTCGGGACCAATTGCTAACATGCTTCAAGACACGCGCCGAAGATCTGCATCACCTCGTCGAAGCGGCAGCCCTCCCACAGCAGACCTTCCCCACCGAGGCAAAGGCGGTACAGACGGGCCCAACGCCGGCTCTTCCATGTCCTTCAAGGTCTCGCGACAAGAGGCCGACCGTGAGCGCGGACGTCCGAGGGACGAGGAAGAAGGGGCCTACTATGATGATCGCGAGCGCCGACGAGATACCGAGGGGCAGAGAGAAGATGACGGCGGAGGCCCGGAGCCGATGGACCAGGACGAAGAGGAAATCGACGTCGAGGACGACGGCATGGAGGACGACATGGCAGCCATGATGGGATTCGGAGGGTTCGGCACCACCAAGGGAAAGAAGGTCGTCGGCAACAACATCGGCGCCGTGAGGAAGGAGAAGAAGACCGAGTACCGCCAGTACATGAACCGTGTCGGCGGCTTCAACAGGCCTCTCAGTCCTGGTCGCTAATGTGTTCGACACACACGAGAAACAAAAACAACTATCTTTTGCTCAAGGCATATGATACCTCCTGCTCGTTCGAGGACCTGCGAAGACAACTTGCGACTTCACGATGACCCAAGGGGAAAGTATCAAATCAGACAGGTCCGTAACAGTCTGGCAATCCAAATGGCATTTCTACGCAGTGGCTCAAATTTAATTATTTTAGTGACAACCCGCTCCGCCAGTCTCTATCCGCCAAGATTGGGACGGCGTCATTGTTCAGCTTGTTCTGTCTGTAGTCTGCGACTCGTCCTCAAAGGTAAACAATCGCACACTGAATGCTCATCACTCAACACTTGCCGGACTGCATCGCTTCCCCCTACTTGCTATCAACACGACCCCGGGAAGTCCGGGACGGATTCTTTTTTTTTTTTCTTTCTTTTTTTTTATTGGAACTTCTATCTGTCTCACCACAAGGGCAGCGACAAAAGCGTAGCCACACTCGCGCAGGCGTATGCCGCCGCTCTGCTAGTGCTAGCAGCCGCGGAGCCCGTCGCGGAGGCACTCGAAGTTGCCGCCGCCGCCGCGAAGCTAACGAGACTCGTCGGGTTCGGGCACCCCTGCGAGCTCAGCGCCGACATGTGCTCGTTATCAACAACGGTCGGGTTCCACCAGTAGCTCGCGTCAGGGCCCACGTCCCCCAGGTAGCCAGCCGCGAGGCGCATAGGCACCCACCACTGCCGCGATGCCTCGCACCGGTCCATGGTCGTGGTGGTGGTGATGGGCGCCTCCTCGCCGCCGCCGCCCGACGCCGCCGACTCCCACTGCGAACACTCGCCGCCCACCAGGGTGTCGTATGTTGCCGAGCTCCCGAGCTCCCCTGTCATCTCGCGGCGTCAGGTCTTCTCTGGCGCCGAGCCCGGGGTGTACGTCCCGCCGAAGACGGTCAGGCCGCGATTTTTGTGGGGCCTGTACGCCTCGGCTGGGAACAGTCCTACCCGGCGGCACTGCTCGTCGGCGTCTTCCTCCTCGGACGTGCGGCTGCTGCTGCTGCTGCTGCTGCCAGCTGGACAGTCGAGGAGGTACCGGTGTCTGGGCTGGCCCAGCTCGTTCAGCCCAAAGTTCCCTCTCGTTCACGGACATGTCGAGGCTTAGTGGGCGAGCTCCGTACATTCGGACAGGGTTATATAGGCTGAGGTGTTGTTACGGCGAAGTAGGTAGGTGTTCGTTACCCCCGACTCTGCCCCTACTGTGAAGGTCGACGCTGCCATCTCGTCTACTGATTATTTGGGACCTCAAACTTTCACTCGTAAAGGCCAGTAACAGATCATCGCATGATGGTCTGACATACACGAAGTGATAGAGACTCGTTACAGCTAGCCCTTATATGCCTGTTGACTTTTTACGTCGCTGCACCGCCGATTAGCCGGATCCTGCTTACCAAGATACTGCCAAATCACCCAAGCACCTGATCTCACTTGGAAGCGATTCCTTCAATGCCTGGGCACAATGTCAACTGCCAGATGCGGCACTGAGAAGTGTCGCACGTGAGGCATAGGCTCACTGCGCCCCCCGCCCCCCCATTGGAGCCACCGTCGAGCATCGAGCTTTCATCCTTACGAACCCGGTGCCAAATCCAACCACTTTCGTTCACAACTCATCCTCGCCGACGATACGTTGATCTTGTCCGTCCCCGTATATACCTGTGAAATCAGAGGTGTCGCTTTCCACCTTTGTTCGCTCCTCAGAACCCTTTATGCCAACGAGGAAATAATCCTTAATGATGGCAGTCCCATTCCTGAGTGCCTCCATCTCCTCCGGAGCACAAGTCATAGACTGGAGTATGTAGCACTGCCCCTTCGGCACAGGCATGACCTCGTTCTTCCTCCACCACGTATCCCGCGGCCCCTCCGTCCGGAAGATGTCCGCATCGCTCCTCCACCCGCCCGTCGCCCTGAGGTCCACCGTCCCCGTGGCAATATCCTTGTTGAACAAGGCCCTCTCGAAGATCCTGAGGCTGGCCTCCGGCTGGTAGCTCGGGACCATGTGGCCCGCCTGGTACACGCGTGTGAAGCTCAGATTACCATGCTGCCGGGTGAGGCCGTACGGCACAAACGGCGGCTCGTCCGGTGACGACACCGTCAGGGCCGTGTAGCCCGCGCCCGCAAATTCCTTCTGGTGGCGGTGCGGGATGGCGAGCGACGCGGCCTCGCCGCCGATCCAGTTGCAGGCAAGGTCCCGGTCGCCGTACATCAAGTGGACCTTGACACCGCCGTCGAGCAGGTCGGCCAGGCCTTCCAGGTAGCCACCTCGCGCCATGTCGCCGTGGTTGGCGAAGGCCTGTGACACGATCGGGGACACCCAGGTGAAGTTGACGGGCACGCCCAGCGCGCGCTGGACCCACTGCTGGTTCAGCCAGCCCAGGTGATAGTTCGTGGGGAACGGATCCGCCGATGCGTGCGTGACGTCGAACCAGCCGTACTTGCCGGACTCGATGTAAGGGTCGACGAGGGTAGCAGACGACAATGTCGACGCGTTGAGGCAGTACTCCTCGACGTAGCCGGCGTCCAGGCCTGCGCCATCCGTGGCCTCGAGGGCCTTGGAGAGGCGCTGGCACTCGCGGGACTGGTCGAGGATGCCGCCGGGCCGGTAGAGCTCGTACAGCTGCTTGTGCTTGGTCGTCTCGTTGACGGCCTTGATGCCGTACGTGTTGTTCCAAGCGAAGAATGAGTAGCTCTCATCCTGCACGAGGACGTCGATGCACGCATTGACGAGGCCCAAGGTGTCGAGGTGCAGATAATGAGTCCCCGGCCCGGAGATCTCGCCATCGGCGATCTTCTGATTTTGCTCTGGTGCACGTCAGTCAACTGCCAAGGATCTTCAAGTGGTGCAGTCTGGATTGGTCCCGAACGTGGCAGTTGGCGAACGGTGAAAAGAAAAGAACTGTGCGTACTGTGAAAGAAATCCATGACCTTCGGCCCGTAGTGGCCGCCGTAGCTCTCGGCCCACAGGCTGATCTTCTCGTCATGCGGCTTATACTCGGGGAACTCCTCGAACCAGGTCTGCGCAAAGTGCCAAAGGGCAACGGCCGCGTGCTCGGTCGAGTTCAGAGTCTGCGTGGCGTTCTGGCTTGCAAAGGTACCCACGTAGAAGGTCGAGTTGGTCTCCGGGATCCCGTTCGCGAAGTCGTCCAGCTTGATCGGGAACGCGTCGGAGTGCGAGTCGTCCATGGGGTCCGACTCCAGGAGGTTGTAGGTGCCATTGTTGAGGGTGTCGTACGAGAACCCGACCTGGACGGGCTGGTCGATGTAGAGAACATTAACCTCATTGTTCCAACTCCATAAGTTCAGCACCGTACTGTTGCTATCTGCGTTGACAGCGCAGGGCCCGTTCTCGGACAGCATGCCCAGCAGACTCGAAGCCCCCGGGCCCCCATTCAGCCAGATGGACAGGGGAGCATGATGCGGGTCCTTGCGGGACTCGATGAACCAGAAGAAGGTGTTGATGGGGTAGTTCTGGTCCTCGCCCTTCTCGGTGAGCGAGTTTGGCGGGAGATGGACGTAGCCGCTGTAGCTCTTGACGCCCGGGGTGGTCTCGCACAGCTCCGGGTTCTTGTAGGAGATGGTGATACCCTGGTGGTGTTTGGACCGTACCGTTTTGATGCCTTCGCGAGGCGGGGGAAATTGGGCCTGCGAGAATCCGGCGAGGGCCGCCGTCGCCAGCAGGGAGGTGGCCAGCATCTTGCTTAAACACACGAGACCTCAAACCACAAGCGATGTACTCGTGTGCCTTTCAAGGATCTGAGCCTTACGTGGGCGTGGGCGGGTTGAGCTTTCGACCGGACCAGAAGACAGCGGTGGAGGCTTGTATGCACAGAGGTCAGAGTGCGGTCATGGCATATTCAGTTCGACAAACTCGAAACGTTCTGGGGTTGAGGAAATGAGAGCCTCGCGAGCAACCTCCCAGCCCCTGCAGATAGCTAGTTGCCCAAACAGGGAGGTCGTCTGCAGTGTTGGATGAGCTTGGCCAGTGTGGGGATGGTTTCCCATCCTTCTGCCTCTCGGGATAAGAATCGGAGTTCCAGACTCCCAACGCCGACATTGACGGTCCTCGCCGGGTCGACACCGATCTGCAGTGCTTATCTGTCGACATGTTGCGCATGTCGTATTCCGCGTCACAGGCGGGCACTCTCTGGCTCCTTTCCCATGTCATCATCATTCATACTGCTGTTGGTATTCTACGTACATCCCCTGGTAGGCCGTCTTCGGAAGCTGGCCACTCCTGTCTCGCCGTCTGAGCGAACTCTTGATCGCAATTAGATACCGTCAATCATCTCCCGGCTCAGCGGTGATCAAGTCACCGAAAACCTACGTAGGTAGACACAGGGTCGGATGTTCATGTGTGCAATTCCAGACCCGTCAAGAAAGCTCTCAGTGTTACTCCCCTTCCGTTTCTTCGCATTCTAGGCGTATGTGTGACCAATCTTCTCGTTCTCCTCCCGTAGCTGCCTCAGCTGTCTCTCAAAGTCCTTGTTAACCCAGTCCAGGTATCCTGACCATATTTGACACTGCCCACTGCTGGAAGTCCCCTTAAGCTTGTCAGACAGGAGGAGGGTAGTCCGGAGCACACTGCGCACCGCCTCTTCCTGCTTCTCGTACTCTTGCTTCACGGAGTTCTCCTTAAGCTTCGTGGATAGGGTCGCACGGAAGGCTTCCGCAATGGCATCAAGACGTCGTTGAGTCTCTGGCGGGTCAATCACTGCCAGCTTCGAGAGCATGAGGTTACTCAACGCCCGAATGTCATTGTCGTCCCTTAGACCCGCAATGATACGATCGTAGAGCTCAATGATGCTAATCCTTGGCATTGCAATCTCCATCAAGGCGTACAGTGACTCGTACGCACCCTTTCGGAGCTCGAGTCCGTCGTCCACCGTGATTTTGAACGGGCCCATCATGACCTCGCGGATCAGTTCTGGCTTGACCGTTGACTCTGCGAAGACAAAAGGCATCAGCTTGTTCAGATGACCCAGAACCATATCTGGTTTGTTGTTTGCTGCTGAAGTGAACGTTGTCATTGCAAGCCGCCGGATATCCATCTCTGGGTCCTGCAGGATTGATGTGAGCATGGATATCAGGTAGTTCTGCAAAACAGTGTCGAACTTGTCGCCACTGTCTGCGAAGGTGTATCGCAATGCCTGGACAGCAATGGCTCGCACAGGTGGTGCAGGGTTGCCGAGAAGTTTCTGCAACAACAGGTTAGCACTTTGCCTCGACCAAGGATAAAGCGTACGTGGCGCAACTTACATCCAACTTGGGAATGAACGTTTCAGGGTCAACAACGGCCAGGCGCCCTATGCATTCCGCGCATACCGCCTTGTTGTCCTCGCCCTCCGAAGACTCGAGCAAGCAGTCCCAGATGGGTTGTGCGAAACCGCTGATGTCAGCCCTCTGTAGGAGGATTTCCTTGATCGACTGCAGGAGCAAATATTGTTTAGCACCAGCGTTCTGGAAGCTTTGGAGAATCACAGGCAGGTACGCCTGCACGTCGCCAGCTGCAGCACGGCCCAGGGCCATCGCTGCCGTCAGGGAGAACTTGTCGTATTCGTCACCAAAGTGCTTTGTAAAGATTTCGGGCTTCAAAGGTGACTTGGTACCCAGCCTCAGCGCCGCTTCACCGAGCACGCTCAGGGCCAGGCTTCCCCTGGCCTTGTCTTCAGCGGTCTCGGCCTCGGTTATGAAGCTGTTGATGTCCACACCGCCTGTTCCGCCGCTGGCAACTAAGAGAGTTCCGATGGCTTTGCCCACGGTGGAGGGATCACCGCTGACACCGACATCCTTAAGCATGCGTGTCATTAGCTCTTCGCCAACCCCGGATTGACCGATCTGTGCTATGAGGTCCAACAGGGGTGTCAAGACGGCGTTGACCACGTTTTGCTGCACGTAATCACAGATTGCAGTGTCGAACTTCGGGTCGACAACAAACTTTGCATCTACTTTGACCAAGGAAGTCAAAACGCGTAACGTAGCCCCATGCAACTGTGCGTCGGCATTAGCGATAATCGGCAGGAGTGCTTCGACCAGGTTCTCCAGGGTCGCTTGGTCCAAAGCCTGTTGGCCAACAGGAGAGAGCAGAATGTGCTTCAACGCTTGGATGCTAGATGCCCTCAAGGCTCGATTCGCCTTCCTCACCTGAGCCGACAGCTCCACGACAACGTCTCGCGCCCACGCTGCATCAAAGTTTGCGGCCGGGTGCGCGGCTATCTCCTCCACTGCTCGTACAGCGGCAAGGCGCGTGGTCTCGTTCTTGAGCCTATCCGCGATGATTGACAGGCCCTTATTCCGCTTGTCGGCAGGGAGAAGAGTGGCCCCTTCAGCATCGCCTGTGCGGGAAAGTAGAGTGCCCAATGCATGTATGGCCTTTTGTCGCACTTCGGCATCGGCGTCGGTAGCAGTGGCCCTCTCAACAACCACATCGTACAACTTGGACAATTCCGACTTGTACTTCTGTGCGGTCTTCTGAGACCGCGGCGGCGTGATGGCTTTACCGATCTCCTCCACGGTCTCGATCGCTTGAGAAGATATCTTGTAGTATCGGTCTGCCACGGCACCGACAACCCCGCTGACCATCTTGGTGAGGTAAGGCTGCAGAAGGCTCGACGAGTGCGTCTTGGCGACGTCGCTGAGAAGCTTGAGTGCCGCAACACGCAACGTAGATGGTGTGGCAGAGGCTGCACCACCACTCCCAGACAAGGAGGTGGACGTGGTGAAGGCAGCATTTGTCTTGACCGCATCAATAACAAGATCAAAGATCTGATCGAGGTGGTCAGAAAGCCCGCCTTGCTGGACAAGAATCAAGTCATCCAAGAGATTCATCGTCGCTTGCTTGGTAGGAATTGATTTGCCCTTGAGCAATTTCGTCGCCGCTTTCACCAACTGCGGTGTGAGCTTGGCGAGATCAGCACGCGGGCCGCTGGAAGGTATCTTCTCGACGGTGGGCGACACCAGTCCATTGCCATCGAACCGAGTAGTAGCAGACACGCCGCTGCTCTGCCGTCTCCGCTTGCGGCTGTGGGTTTGTGGGGATTGGATGTCGCCGTGAATGCCATCCAGTAGAAACTCGGCTATGATGCCCTGACCCGTCTTCCGAATGAGGAGAGAAAGCGTCGAGATAACTTCCAGGCGGACATTGTCCTCACGCTCGTCAAACCGCTTAACTAATGGCGGTGCAATCTGGCTGTAGAGCACGCCGTTGTCCAGGAGATCGCCGTTGCTTCGCGTGGAGACAAGAGTGTGGAGGGCTTTTGCGGCACATCGGCGGGCCTTCCAGCTGGCGTCGTCGTCATCATCGAAGCCGGCGCCGGCTTCGAACTCGTCGTCGTCACCGAATTCATCATCTTCGTCTTCCCCTTCCTCCTCGTCCATATCTTCGTCTTCATCCAACGCATAATTGGGGTCGTATTTCAGATAGCGAAGAGATGCTGCGATAGCGTCATCCGTGTATGGACGCATCTCGGAGGGGCAGGATGCCAGGTAAGCTTCGAGGGCCAGCAGTGCTGCCTCACGGACCTCGGAAAACTCCAGACCGACGTCGTCGCCCTCTCCAACCTCTTCCAGGTGGGCTTGCAAAATTTCCTCTGCCAAAAAGGCAAGAGTCAGCTGGACAACATCGCTAATGTGCTTCCCAAAGCGATGGGGGATAGAACGAGCCATGGAGCCCATGATGGTCAGGTAGAGTCGCTGAGTGACGGGGTCGGTCTTCGGGTTCTTGAGAACAGCAACAGCACGATTCAAAAATTCCACCAGCTGGTCGTCCTGCAGAAAGACAGCCAAGATGGACAGGGCTATCACTGCTTTCTTCCTGACAGCCGAGGTTGCCTTCTGGTTGTCAAGCAGCCCTAGGATGACGTCCTGCAGGGCCTGTACTTCATCTTGTGGTGACAGCATGGTTCCGAAACACTTGACAACTTCGATGATGACATCGACAGCGTCGGCATTCACCAGGGAGTCATCCTGGATGATTCCCTGCCCTGCAGGAGGCAGGCGGATACTGCCACTGGATTTGGCAGCTTGAGAAGTGCGTCCCAGAAGCCTGGGCATCAAAACCCGGCTGATGCTGGTGTATGCCTCAAGGACCTCTTTCGTCGGTTGTTGGCCGGGCTGGGGCCGCGGAAGGGCCTCGATGATATTACGCAGGGCCAGGGCAGGTACGGAATTGTCGACGGAGTTCTGGAGCTTCAGGGTGGTGAGCTTCTCGATCAGGGGCGCGATGAGGTTAGCGGGCGTCTTCTCGACCAGAGGCCCAAGGCTGATTGGAGCGCGAGAAGTCAGCATGGAGGCATCCGGGTAGCGACTGGAAGATGGGGACTTACCACTTGATCGCCTGGTTCTGGACCTCGCCGTTCTGATCGTCCAAGGCCTTGACAACGTGATCGATGGTGCGAGCGGCTGTGTTGTAGTCGTGATGGAGCATGTCGTTCTTAGCAACGGCGAAAACGGCAATCAAGTCGTTCAGGGCCATGAACCTGAAGTCAGGGTCCGTGTCATTCAGCTTGCTCAGGAGCTGGATGACCGTGTGGGAGGTCGGGTTTGGCGGGATGCTCGTCGCCATCTTGGATGTCGAAGGGGAGCGATGCCCCGGCGCGAAGGGTGGGTAATGATTCGGAGGGAAGGATGCAGGGCAAAAGAGTTAACGATGAAAAAAAGTTCGATCGTAAACACTGGTTGCCTCCCCGTTGGTAGACGTAGCCGCAACAAGAAGAAAAGATGAGCCCAAGGTCAAAACAAACGCGGGTGGGAATCAGACAATCAAGGTTGGTGTCGCAGGAGGGGCAGCAGTAGCAGTAGCAGCAGCAGGAGCTCGGTGGTGGGGGTCGAGCGGCGGTCGGGTCAGTCAATGTGGGGAACGGGCCGCTGCCTGCCTGAGCTCCGTAAATATGGAAGTACCCAGGTACCTAGGTGTGTAGGAGCTTGGGCCGACATGCTCATGTAGCCAGGTACTTCGAGGTACCTAGGTACGTATTCAGGTCACACATCCTGTTCCACCTCCCATCAGAGCAGACGAGCCATGCGAGAGACTAATGATGCAAATAATTCAAACTAGGTACCTAGGTACTTGCTTAAACCCATAAGTTGAAACATCTCACATGAGAGCAGTCTGTATTTCTGCTTTTTTACCACGCACACATCAGCTCTCCATACCTCCCACCATCTTTTCACTCAGCACAACTCCTCTACCCCTCAGCTTCATCAATCACTTCTACGGGAGCTGTGTCATTATTCCCGCCGCAATAGCAACCACCAACAGCTCCTGCCACAACACCATGTCCATGTATCACGTATTTCATGCTTCCAAAGAATACAACACAGCACTTAATACTTCCATGGCGGGCCGGGAGAGCAATTCTATGGTTGGGTGCCGGATGTTTTCCCAGGCTACGGAATATGGCTTCAGGAGAAGTACGCACCTCTAACTGGACATGCTCTTAGCACGTCTATATTCTTGAAAGTTGGCAAAACATAATACCTAATTGGCATACCAGCGCTGGATGTTGACAAGACCACCCCCCCCCCGGGGGGCTCCTAGTCGGAAATGGCGCCAGGGAGGGCGATGAGCTTGGAATCTGAACATGAGCCCCCCAGCAGATTGGATTTGTGCTTCTCCAAGAGAGTGCTCAGGCGGAGAAGCCCAAGGCACCACTTGTTTTGAATTCATCTCTTGATTGAAATCTGTACCCGGGTAAAGTGTGGTGGAACCTTAAGTCTCCGTATCAGAATGAGGTGTCCCCATCCAGGCATCCACTGGAAAGTGAGATATCAGGTACGTAGTAGCAGAGGATGTTGGCGAGACTAGAAGTGCAGAGTAGAAGAATCGTGATTGAGTTATGCAACAAGCTATTTCAGAGATGCGAAGACGCCCATGGATTTGATAAATGCCCTTGGGATAGGGAATAGGTGCAGGGGTGTTAACTTTGTTTGGAATCAATTGATGGGAGTCGGATACGCTGGGAGCAGTGCGTCACCTAATTCCACGACCTTTAATTGGGGACGAGAATCAAGCCGGGCAGGCTAAGCAGCACGATGACATTTCGACCGCTGCCTGGCTGGCCTGGCTGCCCTGCCACAAACACACATTGAAAATTTTCCTGGCACAAGCTACCACTGCAGTGGTAACACGTCTCAAAAAGTGCCTGCAATGGCTCATGACACTGAGCAGTTTCTCTGAGTAAAACGAGCCTCTCACAACAGCATTTTGAACACTCTGGGGTGGTCTTCGTTTATCAATATCCATCTTAATCCTGATCCCAGCGCAGCCCCGGGCACTCAGTTGGAAAATGCCCACTGTAATTCCAGGAACAACGTTACCTTCTCGTAACACAAGCAACGGTCCCGGTTGCATCGCGGGCACAAGGGGCAGAGACTGAAGAATTTGAGAAATAGGAACGATGGTAACACTTTGTCGGTGACGTCAGATATATTTTAAGCGCAGACTGGAGTGACCCGAGCTATGCTTTAGTGTCCTCATTATGAACTGTGCTCATCCCTTCGGTGTTTCTTCAGAGCCTTTTCACTTCTGCCCAGCTAGAACCCACCCCCCCTCCCGGCTGACAATAAAGGAAACCCGCTTGCTCTTATGCACAAAGACATTGCATTTGAGTCTCGTCGTAGCAGTTGTGGAGGGACTGCTTAATTAGAGCCTCCGGACGATCGGCGCCGTCAGCCTTGCTAGCCCGCCGCAGAACCAAGTCTAATGGTCATACATAGTAGCTCGGATCCGGTCCCAGGTCCCCGGGGCCCAATGGGGCCCGCCATGCATGTATATTAGGCTTGGGAAACCCTATAGATGTTGCTATGTGTGTGGTGCAGTTGCAATACACGACCATTTTATCCATTACCCGAAATATCACACCAATAATGTCGACCATGAGGCTCAACATCATGACGTCGACTTCGCAGGCTGTGCTGCGTCCTCGTTTACAGCGTCATTTGATGACTCCAATCGTCTCCAGGAGGGCATACGCCAGTCACATGCCGGACCACCCTCCATCACGCACTGAAGGCACCAGTGGACTGCCGTGGTATGTGCCATGTCATGAAGTCATCAATGACTTGCTTTTCTCGTCACCACTCTGGAGACTGTTGCGCCGAGAAACAAGACACTGACAGTCCACACCGGCTCCAGGCTCATAGGGGCCGTGGCAGTCGTTCTCCCCACCACGTTTTGGTTTCTGAGCAGCGGTCAAAAAGCCGACAAGCACAACGACCACGAGCAGCAGCGAGCACTGCGCTCCTCGCATCCCGGGATCATCAACACACCCCTGAAGGACATAGAAACCAAGGCGGATGGCTCAGAATCCGAACTTCCAGAGGATGCTCCCAATAGGCCAGACAATCGTGAGAAGGTATTTTCTCTCATAAACCTTGACTCAGCCTTGTAAATCCCTTCTCAGTGTGCTGACTTCGGTGTCGCCAGATCGAAAAGAAGTTGGCGCAGAAGCCGGCAACCAAGCGGGTGGACCCCATGAAGTAGATCGGAGTTGCGTTTTGGCAGATTTGAAGTTATTCGTGTATATCAGGATGAGCAGGCCACTAACTTTAAAAAGTCGTCCATAATTCTCCCGCTCACACTACTATAGCGTTAATTCATCGTGCAGCAATGCTTATATTTAACAAACGGCGCCCTTCTCATGATGGTAATCAAATGCCGATATTACCGCACAGGTGTACGTGAGAGCCGCCAGGACGACGAATATGTGCATCAGCTGATGGCTCGCACCGAAGAGATCGAATCGTCGAGGAAACCACCGCTCAGGAAACTGCGTGCACACATTGTCAGCACCGGAATTCGCAGACATCATCAGCAGGACGCCGGCCGCCCATGAGGGACGGCATCACTCAAGGTAAAGAAGTTAGTTTTTTTTTCTTTTTTCGAAGGCTCACCTTCAACCCATACACCACGACCCCAACACCATCACACGCTCCCGTCCACAACACCCAACCCAGCCCCACCCTCTCCCACTCCTCCTCCAATCCATGCACCAGCGCCCCGTGCGCAATAGGCAGCGCAAAGCTCGCGACGCCGAACGCCCCGAAAAGCACCGCGCGGTACGGCCCCAGGTGCGGGGCGCTGAAGTGCGGCATGAAGGTGACGGCCGAGCAGGCGGCGGCGAGGGCCGAGGTGAGGCCCCAGTGGGCCGCCCGGGCGGCGGGCTCGCACGGGAAGGAGTAGTGGGCGAGCGGGACGGTGGCGGCCCACATGAGCACGAGGACGCCCTGGAAGTCGAGCTTCATGTTGAGCAGGTACGCGGCCTCGCTGTGGGCCATGAGCGTGTGGAAGGCGGTCGAGAGGGCGAAGCACAGCGCCACGCCGGCGAGGTAGGTGCTGCAGACGGCGACGTCCGCGGCTGTGGCGGCGTGGTATCGGGACGGGATCTGCGTGGCGACAAAGGTCGTGAGGCTCGTGAAGATGAGAGCTCCGAGGACGTGGGACCAGATGTTGACCGTCTCGTCTGGGCGCCCGAGAGCAGTCAGTATGCTGCCAGACCATGAGAGCGTTTTCTCAGGCTAGGCATTCCGCCTTTCAGATTCACTTACTGTGTACGTAAGTCCAGCTCAGAAGACATCCCCTGACCGTCCCACAGGCCCGCCGGTACCCAGTCTGGATGTGGTCACTGCCATGTTGCTGCCACTCCTCTGAGATTCTGTCAGCCTCGCTGTGCTTGTCCCAGGTGCCAGGAGGAGAGGGCGATGTTAATTCCGTAAGAGTCCTCACCAATCTCGGACCACAAAAGCAGCTCGACAGCTTTCTCGCCTGCGTCCTTGGCCTCCTCGGACTGGGGCGGCTCAGCCCGCCTCTCCACCCGCCGAAAGCTCAACCTCCGCCGCGTCACGCCCGGCGTCGATCCCGCGACAAGAAGCGAAGCCATCGTGTGCCGGTACAGTGTACTTTTCCCCAGCGAGATGGCAATGCAGAGGCCAAGTTGGGGTGGGGGGAAGGGGGGCAAGAAGAACACGAGGGGGTCCAGTTCAATGATCACCCACAGTGTTAGCAGCTCAAACTGCGTTTCCGCCGAGACCTCGCGACTTGAAAGCAAGCGATGACAGACAAGGGTGGGAGAAGTGTCGAGCGTCTGGGCTTCATCGACCAGCCCACGTTTTGAGGAAGGGCTATTACCTAAGTCGTCCTGCTTCGGCTGTTGCTGTCCCCGAACGGGGTAGCATTGACCCCATCCAGAGATCGACGGGGGACTCGCTTGCTGCTGCAGCTTTGGGACGGAGTGACTGTGCCAAGCAGCCAATCACCTGCGTGTCGCGATGTTTCAAGAGCGGCGTTAACGCTCCGGGCAGGGGCGGGACGAGGGCGATCGGACGAAGGATGGGGTTGACATAATAATCGAATATGGCTGGCTGTTGTCGACAATCGTTCGGGACTGAAGGTCTACTTCAATTGTATTTCACGTTCCAGAGTATAAATGTCCAATCCCATAGGTAGTAGGTCCGGTCCATAAGGGTATTAATAAATGGTCGTATTTCATACTGCTTTTCAATTTGCATCATCACATCCCTTCATTTGATCCAGCTTTGCGTCGTAATACACCCAATTTCCTCTGAGGTGTTGGCCTTCCCGGGGACTTGGGCCCCGTAGCCACCGCAGGTCAAACACACACGGTCTACAGGCCCACCTGGTAGGCACTCGTAGTGAAGGACGACTGCTTCCCCTTCGCATTGTCCCCGGGCGACCCAACAACAACAGACCCAGAATCGTCCAAGGGATCAATGCCCCTCTCCTCCGGCGTCGCCATAAATGGCGGCGCCGCGTAAACATCAAGGCTGATCTTCAGACTGCGCCTCCTTCCTCCTCGTTGGAAGCCGTAGCCGTTCCATTCGTGCTGCTGCTGAGAGGTCGGGGCATCCGCCACAGCAGTTGCCACCGTAGAGTCTTGGCTCGCCCGCTTCCCGCCTTCGTCGGTAAAGGCCACAACAGAGCCTGCCTCGCCCGCCTCCGCGGCACGCTCCTTCGTGATGTCCAGCACGCCGGCGTACCTCTCGGCCTCCTGCATCAGGTCTTGGTCCTGCGGCCAGTAGATCCGGCGCACCGCGCTGAGCGCGAGCTCAAAGACGACGACCATCGCGAGCGCCATGATCGTCGTCAGCCACCACGTCGGCCTGCGCCCGAAGTTGTGGATGAATGCGTCGCGGACGATGTAAGGGCCCGGCCGGGGGTCGTCTGCAATGCGTGTGTTAGTGAATAGTGCAGAAGCATGAGCAGGTACTCATGTGTAAGCTCCAGCAAGGGAAGTGCCACGGGTGGGTATTTATACGTACATATGGCAGAGAGGAACAGGTTCCAGAGGAACCATCCGGCGACGCTGATGAAGAAACCGATGAACGTGACGAGGGTCTTGTTGTGTAGCTCCAGGATGAGCAGCTTCACGTTGATGAACAGCACGCACACCGTAAACACGAGGTCGCCCATGGCAAAGAGCGAATTGTCCTCATTGAAGTCAACGACCATGTAGATGCCCCAGACCCCGTAGAAGATGAGCACGGCTTCGATGACAGCCACGGCGCTCCAGCCGAAATACATCCAGTAGTTGAAGGCCTTGTTCCGTTGTCCGAGCGTGTAAAGTTCCGGTATCGCAAGAAGAGTCTCGGCCTTGATGTCCTGTTCGAACATCCCCAGCAGAATAACAGCCAGGGAGGTGAAGAGGGTGTTGAAGACGGCGAGCGACGCGGACTCGTAGAGACTTGTCCCGGTGTAACCATTGTATTCCTGGTAGAGCGCTTGGCAGATGTAGAAGACGATTTCTTTCCAGAACGTCCCCAGTATGTACTTGCCCGTCCTGACATAGTTCCACCGCCCATGCACAAACAGCAGCTTCTGCAGGAACCTAAACTGCGCGATGGAGTAGTCCGAGATGCGGGCAGCTTGGAGGCCCTCGCGGCCCGATATGCCGATCCCGACGTGCGAAGCCTGGATCATTGCAATGTCGTTGGCGCCGTCTCCTATGGCCAGTGTCAGGGACTTCGGGACTTGCGTGCGGATGCACTTGACGAGTGTCGCCTTCTGTGCTGGTGAGGCGCGGCAGCAAATCACCGAGTCGACGCGAGCCACGAGGTCAAAGAACAGAACCTTGAGAGACTCGTCATCTTCCACCACGCCAAGTGTCTGCCCATCGATGACGACTACAGGGTGCATGATCATTCCGCGTCCGACCTCGACGAGCGTCGCGGCGATCTTGTCCTGGATGTTACCCTCGGTGGAGTCAAGAATATAGACCTCTGAGAAAGGCTTGCAGATTCTCGCGGAGTGGGCGATATTTATGGCCGTCTCTCTCTTGTCGCCGGTAAGCATCCAGACTTTGATATTCGCACGGCGAAGCTTGTCTATCGTCTCTGGCACGCCCTGCTGCAGCTTGTCTTCGATGGCAGTAGCGCCGGCCAGTTCGAACCCCTGCTCGATGAGTTCAGCAGCAGCCTCGATGCGTTCCTGGCGGTCGACAAGGCTCGTGGTGGCCTCATGATATATGCTCTTCCACTGGCTGTAGTCCTCTTCAGGTACATGGCGATAGGCATAAAGTAGGGTACGTAAGCCCTCCGAAGCGAAGTCCTCTAGGTGCTGAAAGCAGCGTTCGAAGACTTCGTGGTCGTCCACGGCGATGTTCTCGTCGATCATGCCATCATAGAGACCATGAATCGCCTCAGGTGATTGGAGCAGCTCGATCGATCGCCCGCGCCCCAAATCAGTCTGCTGTGAAGGACGGGGCTCTCCACTCCTGGAAGCATCCCTTTCGTGATGGGCGAAACCCGAGTTAATTTCATCTGCTAACACGCTGGATCGTCTCCTTTGCATACTCGCAGATCGCTTCGTCGTACTCTTCCTCCCAAAAATGCCCGGTCTGCCAGTAGCTCGAGCAGCAGATGTGCTGTTCCTCGCGCTGTGCATACTCATCTTTCGCAAAGCCTTCTCCTGCTCCATACTTCGGCGGAGGCTAGCCCTACGGTCGACGGCGGAGGCCGTCTCCATGGCTAGCCTGCTCTGCTCCAGTCGAGGCAAGATTACGTTGTCGGCACCTTTAACGAAGACACATATCCGACCGTCTGGCTTCCGAATGATGATGGACATCCGCTTGCGCTTGGAGCTGAACTCGATCACGTCCAAAACCTCGTAGCTCTCGATTGTGGAGGAACCATCCTCACGGGTAAGCTCCAGATCAATGGTCTGTGAAGATCGGTCGATGAGCAGGTAACCGAGGTCTTGCGCTGCTTCGACCAATGCGAGCTCATCAGGAGAAGCGGCCTGAAACCGGACCTTGCCACCGGCCTTCTTTTCTGGCAAGCAGGTGTGGCACAAGGCAATGCAGAGGATGAAATTCCGCGCTTTGTTCGAAAATGGCGAGTTGGGATTTCGGCGTATATAATGGATGAGATCCTCTGTCCTCGACTGTCGGGCCTCGCTTCGACGCGCTGTAGACGCCCAGGCCGAGTCTAGCTTTGAAATGGAATCCATATACGACGCATGCTCCTCGTAAAGGAGGTCATCGGCAGGCTGCGACCTCACCGTGTGCATAGAAGCCCTTGCTGTCTGCTTCTCTTTGCCCTTGCTGGACTTGGCTCCTGACATCTCGATTCGCGCCTGTCGTCGTACTTGGCTCGCCTGGGTCTCTCGCCGGAGATCCATGTCATGCAGCCAGGCAGTGCCAGCCACGCTCATCTTGCGGAACCGCATCACGTTTTCTGTCAACGTCCCCGTCTTGTCTGAAAAGACGTAGCTGACCTGGCCCAGATCCTCGAGGATTGTCGTGGTGTTGGCGACCATTGGCGAGTCCGAGACCGGGTCGTACATATCTATGTCTCTTAGTAACATGACCTGGCCGATCTTGACGATCTCCAACGAGACATAAAGACTCAAGGGGATCAATGTGTTGAATGCGATGACGAAGCCGATGAGGATTTGACCAAAAGCCACCGACCCTTCATCCAAATACCACGCGCGCCGCTCGTAGTTGTCCACCCAGATTATGTTGCCGATGGAACATCCAACTGAGAGCATGACGACAACAAAGACCAAAAGAAGGACAATTTTGTTGACCCTGAACTGCATGGCCGGCGCCTTTGCGTGCACATTCTTATTTGCGTTCATCCGGATCTTGCACTCTTCTCCGGTATTGATCACGATACCAACGGCCTCGCTCGTATTCCTCAGTGTCGAGCCCCTGTATACCACCTGGTTCAACGTCAGAGGCATGGCCTCTCCATCAACCACGGCTTTACCCTCGTAGTTGTAGAGGTCCATGTTGGGATCCTCGGATACCACCTCTGCTTGCACGGCGTTCAAGGCTGATAGTGACCCGCAATGTTTCACAAAGAGAGGACAAGCTTGCTTGCTTTTCAGATTCGTTTCGCCGTCCAGTGCCATTGTTTCGATGTAGGCGATGCCGTTGGGCCCTGTGGCATGGAGGAGTACCATGTCGGCAGGGACGTTCTCATCTCTCCGCAGCCTGATGATGTCGCCGACCTGGACTTCCTCCCACTGCACCTTTGACCAGTGCACGTCTTCGTCTTGTGACCACGGCGGCGTCTCATCTTCCCGCTCGTCAATCCGTTCCAATTCCTGCATTTCGTCCTGCTCGTCTTCACGGCGTCTTCGAAGCTTTTCTCGCAGCTTGCCGTGGCGTTTCTCACCCAACAGGCTTCGGGCAGGGTCCAGCACACACACCTCGGTCCTATTCTCGAGCTTGTCCAGCCTGTACCTCCTGTAGTCATCCCAGCCTTCTTTGGCCATACTCAGCGCAACGAAGGCCATCAGGGGAGCAATGGTCTGTACTACGTCAGCAAACCTATAAAGATTGAAGCGTGATGGTGAGACTCAACGGTATAGGTCCCTGTGGTACTGAGACCGGGTATCATTTGAAGGATGCCGATTGTGAGGAAATATGCATTGGCGAGCTTGCTGAACTGGAAAAACAATTGCTTCGGGAGGAACGACCACAGAGTATATCTGCTGGACCTGATAAAATTGGAAATGTACGGCTTCCCCGTGCGCTCGTCCGTCAGGCTCTTGCCGCGGGCCTGGCCAGGGCTGATGGGGACATGTCTCCCATCATCGCTCGGAGGCAGTGGTTTCTGGCGCAGAAGCCCCTCGTAGATCCATTTTTTGTACAGCGCCGCGACCCTCGCTCTGAAGCGGCCCGTGGGCGACCGCCTGAGGCGCCTTGCCCGGGCCCTCTGCCGCGCCACCCAATCCTTTGCGCGCGAGATCCTCGCGCTCGCCTCCGCCGCGTTGGCAACACTCTTCACCTCGCCGCCGATGCCCCTGAGCCGCAGGCGCCTGGGCCGAGGTGCGAGGTCATGGCTACCGTCCACTGGCTGCGCGGCGAAGCTGACCCTGCCTGGGTTTGGTACTGCACCTTCGCGTCCCTCACTCAGCCCTTGTGGTAGTGAATCGGGCTGCGAGGGGCCATCACGGCTCTCGCGCCAGCGCCTTGCGGCCTCGGTGTCCTCGACCCGGCTTTGAATAGGATAGAGGTCCGTGTCAGGCCGCAGGTGAGAAGATGGGTGGCCATGGCGGCGGCTCGCGTCATTTGAAAATCTAACGTGCCCCCCGGAATCGCTTCTGCGGGTGCTGCTGTTCGACCTTCGCACTGGAGCGGTCCTTCCTCCATCGCGTCCACCTCTTCCGGTCTCGCCCTCGGCTGGAGTGGATTCGCCTGTGAGACTCGGCCTTGTTGGAACCAGTACCTCTGCTTCTTGGAGGTTGTCTAGCTCGGAACGCAGCACGCCCATGCTTGCGCTACGCTGATCTGAGCTGCCACCTGCCATGATGAGGGAGGACGGTGACTCTTGGTGGGTCATCAGGTGTCTGAAGCATCCCCTCCAAGCCGGGTGCAACAGGAAAGACACAGACTCATCTGGATGCTGCGAGTCTTTGCCGTGGAAGACTCGGAGGAATTGCGAGAACAGCCTGGTCGAGAAGCAAAGGACAGCAACGGACTTGCGTTGAGGGTACGTTAAGGTCCGGAGGGGGGAACGTTGCCGACCAGACACCTTGGGTGCTCGGGAGGGCGGGATCAAGCCGAACTAGTCCCAGCACAGCAAAGCAGCCCAGCCGAGGCCGTGAGTTGATCAACGAATCTCAGCCGCAGCCTGGCTGGTCCTAGTCACTTCGGCTCAATGATCCAACGATTTGGAGGGTACAGTGGATGGCACAGGAGCTCGACATGGAAACCATTCACTCACTCACTACCATAGTACGTCGTGTCTGAACCTGAGGTGACTGGCAGCATCTTGTCCCGAGTTCCGACTGCTCCAGATCCCCCAGCCTCGGGGAAAGAAAGCTCGGAATCTTCGGCACGCCCCACTCTCGGTGGTCGTATCAATTGATACGGGGCAGACTGAGTAGTGTAAGTGGGCAGCGTGGGCTGACGAGTTGGCTATCTGTCTTGGTCCTTGGCTGACATTGCACCCAACGACGTCAGACATGCTTGGCCAGCCTTCTCTGCGTGGAGAAGATCCTTTTTAGCTGTTTCCCGCCCAAGCACACACGGGTAGCATGCAAGATGGAACGGCGAAGACCTCTGATTATCTCAGAGCGAATTTCCAACTATTTCCGCCGTTGGTATGTAGACTGTTCCCGGCAACTTAGGCGCCCCTTTTCTGTGTACCTGGCCTAGGAGGATCCTAGCGAGGTGCATGCATGGGGGGAATTTTTTTTTTTTTTTTTTTGCCGGGACACGCAGCTTCTCAAGACGGTACATCTTCAACTGGGTTTATGCCTTGACAAGGTCAGGGAGGCTCAATGGCCCCATGGGGCATCAGCACCAACGGCCCATGAATCTGTTGCCTGCCTCCCTGCCTCCCTGCCCCTTCCGGGTAAGCTTACCGCTCTCGAATACGAGCTCTCCCATTTCCTGCATTGAGTCTCGCCATTGAGGCCGACACCTCTTTTCTTCTTCGATAGCCGGATGTGCTTCTTGCTTAGCCCGGCGCAGTGGGCATTGATGGCCAGCCCGAGTCTCACATCAGACATCGGTCTTCACTCAACATGTCGGAAATTCATTCGAAAAATCCTTTTGTTTTCAAAATCATGTTCCATTTCAGCCAAGAACGCCTTGGCCCGTGCAACCCACCCTATTTCCAAGAAGAAAACTCGATATCACGCCCGCCGTCCGTCCCTATTTGTCCACGATGGAAGAGAAAGCAGACGAACCGAGCATGAGCCCATGTCTTTTCCAAGACACGGGCCCAAGTACATGATCCATAGCAGAAAAAAGGGCCCCCAAACCATCTCTCAGAGATTATCCAACACCACCTCCCGACAAAGGTGTACCAGAATGTTGGTGGCCTTGTGCCATTTTTGTTGCTTGCGATTCCAAACATCCGTCGCGGAACTAGTAATTAGCCTCCTGGGCCCTTCCTCCACCTCAAAAATTGTCTCCCCCTACAGACCTTTGATGCGGCGAAAGAGGGAGGTAAGATCAGCAGCCGGGGAAGACAGTCGCAATGTCTCCCACGTGTACTCGACAATAGCTATTAGGTACCACTGGATCCATAATAATGGATCGAGGGCAGCCGGTCAGTCAACGTCGCCCGCCCCGTCTTTGACGCGGGTGAGTTGAATTCGACCGGAAGTCGCGGAGAAAAGAGCAGATCGCGGTGCCAGACGCAGATGATCGACAACCAAAGGCAGGTGTCGTCATGCAGATCGCGGAGTCAAGGATAAAACGAGAACAGAGTCTTGAATGGTGGTGCAAATGAACATAGGGTGCAGACGAGCTGTAGTGGCGAGCATTGGGACGCATTCAGATGCGAACAATATAAGCCAGGTTTGTGTGGGACAATATCACCTGAACGCCGGTCGATAGACGGCGCCAACGCCCCTTTTCCCTTCTGGCGAAACGCAAATCCCTGGGTATATACGACAATTCCTGTCTTAGATCACAACATCGTTGTCGGGAAGACCGGACTCGGCTGAGAGGCGCTGAAATCGACGGCGTCGACAACACGCCAGCTTTTCGATCATGATTCGTTGACGGGCATGTGCTGCATGCTCTCCGGTGACAGGCTCGCAGGCTCGACGTGGTCAAAAGACACCAGCTGGTTCATGTCCAAATCTGCCTGGGATGTCTCAACAAAAGCTGGCGAGTGCGGCGGATGCATGGGCAGATTTATGCTGTGTTTGGAGTACATCTCGTTCAAGCTCTGCCCGTCATCGGACATGGCAGACTCGTGTACTGGATACAGATCCGCCGAACCAGGCCGACCAACCATCGACATTGGTGGCGACTGGTCCACGATGGCTGGGTCACCATGGCTGGTGAACGAAAGAGGGGACATTGACTGGGGCACAAGGCTCGAATTGTTGACCATGGGCGAGAGGAATGTACCGCTGTAGGGCGTGTTGTAGCTCGATGTCGGCATCGGTGTGCTCTCGGAATGCTGGGCAAAGTAGTTGGGGCTGGAGTAGTCCGACGGAGAGGCGGCACTGGGGGCGGTGGTTGCTGACATGGGGTACTGCCGCATATCCAGGCCAAAGCCTGCCTGTGTGTCGATGCGCAGATTGGGTCCCATGCCGCTGGGCTGCTGGGGCACAGGAGCAAAGATGTTGGGGCTGTGAGGTTGCGCCTGGTTCTCGCCGGGATGCTGGATGAAGAATGATGGCATGGGGGTTTGCAGCATGGCGAAATCGACCGGCATTGGCACCGACCTGCTGCGTTGCCGCTTGTGGCCACGAGCCATGCCGGGGTGCAGTGTGGGCGGAGCACCCCACTGGGTCTCCTGGTACATCCCGACATGAGGCTGGCCGAAGCTCGGCTGCGAGGACGGTCGGTTGGTGGGCGAGACTGGTGCCGACATCGAGATGGCGTGCATGGCTTCGTAGGGGTTGGTCTGGTGACGGTTCATGAAAGACTCGAGAGACACAAGCTTAGCGAGCTGGCCACTGAGAACCTTGGGGTTGCCACCAAGGTGGTGGACCATGCACTGAGAGGCTTGCTGATCTTCGGTGAAGTCGCCGCACTGGAAGAAGCCGTTGGTCGTCGGGGACGAGTCCATGAAGAAGTTAGGCGGCCTGTTCAACTCAATGACAATGCCACCAAGCTTGTTGGGGTCGCCCTCGCTATTCTCGAGATAAATGGACTTGATGTGAGCGAAAGGGTACTCGATCTTGTAGCCGGCCTGCTCGTTGTTGATGTAGTAGGTCATGGTGCACTTATCAGGCGAGTAGAAGATGATCAGGTCCATGGTGTTCTGACCGACCCGAGTCCACTTGCCAATGCTGAGGGAGCGGCATGTCAAGTGGTGGATTACTTTTGCAATTCATCGTCAGATGGACCATCCAGCTTCAGAGAGCAAATTGGACGTTTGCTTGTACTTACGGACTTTGCCCTGGCCGCCCTGTTCTCCACCAAGGAGCATACCGCTGTGGCCATAAGGCATCAAGCCGCGTCCCAGGAAACCTGCTCCGAGGCCCTTGCCGGACTCCATGGCCTGCATAGCAAGGTATGTGCGCATGGACTCTGGTATGGCGTCGAAGTCCTCGCCTGTCTCCAGGCTCTTCTTCGCCAGAGCCTTGATCTTGGCGCGTCTGGATTACCTGTTAGTCCCGTCCGAGCGAGAAACGTAAGACGGGTAAAAAAAGTCCATACCTGTTCTGGAACCAAATCTGTACGGAGCGCTCGGTCATGTTGATCTCCTCTGCGATTCGTTCCCGGACATTAGCCGTAGGAGTGGGATTCTTGTTGAACTCCATCTCCAAGGTGGTAAGCTGGTCTTGGGTTGCCCTCTGTCGCTTCTGGTTCTTCTGCTGCTGGGTCAGGGTGCTCTTGCGAGGCGGGCGTTTTGATGTAGAGCCGGCATTGTGTGAATTAGAGGTGGAAGGTGACGGCGTTTGTGCCATGCCGGGGTTGCCGGCGGAGACTGGAGTAGGGACTGTAGCTGGCGAGTTGGCCGAATCCAGCTGGATGGTCGAGGTGGCAGAACCTGGGCATGACATACCCGAATCTTCAACCTTTGTGGCCATTTCGGGCTGGTGAAGACTCGTGATGCAGGAGCCGGAGCGGTAGTGCCAGTCGAGTCTGTGTATAAATTTTGGTTCACGCTCGCGCGGTGTCTTCCTCTGTCGGTATTCGCTCTGGAAACAACCGAGCCCGTAGTGCGGTGCGCGTGTGTCCAATTTTCTCTCGTTTGTTGTTTGGTTCGAGATTTCTCAAGAGCGACGAGTGGGTATCTCAGAAGACCGGGCTAGTCCTTGAGAGGGTTTGTATCGTGGATCGACAGTCCGCTGACTGGATAGCCGGGACGGGGTGGTAATATAAGGAACGTGTAGAAGTAGCGAAAGGCAAGTAACGAGTAAGGAGTGTCGTCCTGGGCCAATTGCAAGTACAGACAGAAGCCGATTGGATTGGCAGCGCAGCACAGTACAGTGTGGGCAGGAGGGGGGGAGAGTTGAAAACGGCGAAGAGGGAGAGGGTTCAGGTCGTTGGATAAGGGAATCCGAAGATCTAAGAGTTTCCCCGTCGGAGCCAAAGGCAAGGCAAGGCAAGGCGAGGCAAGGCGAGGGCAAGGCAAGGCAAGCTGAGGCAAGCTGAGGCGACGTGTGAAGTGGGTTGGTTTAACCGCGGTGGTATCTTCGCGTTAGCCGAAAGAATGTAAATGGGACGCCCGGAAGGATTGAACGGGGACCGAGAATTGGCAGGAAAAGCACACAAGGGGGAGTTCAAGGGAGTGACTGTGGTTAGAACATAAAGAAGCGGGGAAGAGGAAGAAAAGGAGAGGAAGGAAGAGAGTCTGTCGATTCAGCGACGAGTCGGTTGGGTGGACTGACGGTGAGGGATTCACGATGGGGGAGAGAAGGGAAAAGGAGAGGGCGGCGATAGGGGGAGCCACGGGGGGGAGGATACAGTAGAAGAAAAAAAAAAGCTCGAGCCAGGCCGGGGGGGCAGGGACAGGAGGAGGAGGAGGAGCAGGAGGAGGACTCGCCCACCCGGTCGCTCGCTCACACACACACACACACACACACACACACAACACACACCACGTAACGTACATGCACACATGCACGCATCACTCACCCGCACTGCACACAGTATGTATAGTATGGTACAGCATAGTACATCCAGACAGCAAAAAGGTAGATACCCAGCAAGCAAACAGCACCGAAGGACCGAAGGGGAAGAGAGGGAAGGGGCAAGGAAGGCGAGGAAGGGGTCTCCCCTGGCTCAGACCCTGGACAGGAACCGGACGAGGATTGGCTGTCCATGGGGGAAAGGGCGGCTCCTGAGCGTCCTGACTGCCTAACCCTGCAGCCCTCATCCCTGATGCTGGCGCTGACGGGGGGAGGAGGCACAGTCGACCAGTCCCACGCGCTTTTCTGTCGCTCCACGGGCAGAAGGGCCCACTTGGTCTGCAACCCACATGCCCTCCCACCCTGGCCGCCCGCTTCCCTGCCTATGGCCCCATCACAGTGAAGCCTGTAGTCATACTGTAGATACACTTGAGTCCGACAGTAAAGCTGTCTTTCTTTCCTTTTTCCCTTTATTTCGCCCTGCCTCCCGTCTCCTCTCTGCCTGTCATGTCAGCCCATGTATCCATCCATCCCATCCCACCAAGGATCTCTCCAGTTGGAAACTTTTGCACTTACGACTCGCGACGGCCAACTATCCATCCGTATTGTATACGAACAAACAAACAAACAAACAAACAGGACCACCGGTTGGAGGACGGACGGGTGAGCAACGGGGCATGGCAGGGAGGAGAGCCCGCAGCAAGGCATAGTGGCCGCTTGCACAAGGTTCATGCACTCTGGACCGGGCCAAGTTCCGCCAGCGCAGCGAAACGATCTCAGCACAGCACAGCGATAACAGGCCACACCACACCACCTCGCAGCACAGAGCCATGGCCAGAGCCTGCCCCAAAGCCTGCCCCAAAGCCTGACCCAAACCTACAGCTTCCTCAGCTGCCTTCTGCGGCGCCACAAACCCCACGCGAGCCGCTGCTATTCATCAATCCGTGTTGGAAGGGGGGGGGGCCACTCCTCGCCTACTTAAGTACTTACTACCTGTGTAAAGACTATGCATGGTACCTTTCGCGACGGGACAGAGTACACGAGTTTTTTTTTTAGTTTTTTTTTGTTCTAGCCCGGCGGTCTTGGTTTGTGTGGTTGCAGCCCATGGTTTGGTCGTCGATCCGCAGTCAGCCGTCTGGCCGCCGTTCAAACCTTCAACCCAACCACGCATGTCCTTGTCGATGGACTGTGCGCCGTTACTGTGTGAGGATGCATGCACTCGTCCCCCGTACCTGCATTAGTGTCAGGGGACCGTTTCTCCTAAAAAGGACTGGGCGCCCACACTAGACGCCACACGTCCAGGGAGAGCAAACCCAGCCAGTGCTCCATTGGTTCGCGCTCGGGGGCCACATACCGTGCTACATGCACCTGCAGGAAACCAACTCCGGTCAGCTTGCTTGTTTGACACCCTCTGGCAGGACATGTCAGTGATGAGTCGCCTCGCTTGCAACCGACACGACAGACAGGCAGGCGGGCGGACGGACAGACGGACGGACAGACGGACAGACAGCCAGCCTTGTGGCTTCACGTCAGCACTGTGCAAGATCAACAGATCATCGGCGCCATCTTGGTCACAGCATCGACTCCAAGCTCCCCAGCCTCGCCCCCAAGTTTTCCCACACGGACATCCTGCGAAGAGGCCGTGTTCGTGTCCACGGAGCATGTTTCGAACTCAGTCCCGAGTCTGGCAGTGCAGCTGCCGCACCTGCCGTAGTGCCATCGACCGCCACGCTCACGAATCACGCCGGCCTCGAAGCGGGCCTGCGAGACTGGGTCCGACCCGCGGGGTCTTGCCTGCAAGCCGCTGCACTCGCTGCACTCGCTGCCCTCGCCGCAATCGCCGCGCCCGCCGCGCCCGCCGCGCCCCGCAAACTCGAGCGGTTCCTGTCGCTGGCACTGCCCCCTGGGGAGCTTGTCTGAGGCCCTGTGCCATGTACCGCCCGCGACGATGGTTCAACCAACACTCTTTGATGACCACATCGAGAGAACCTCCTGCACCAGAAACGTGCTCCAACAGCGACAAGCTCACAATTGGCTGCAGCGTACATCGCAGGAGCCGGTCAACTTTACCGTAGACGCCCCCGCCCCTCCGCTGCACTGAGACGAACTCCATCAGCCCCATCAGGCATTCTCAATAGCCCTGAGCCACATGCCGTAATACAGGCATCACCACCCCCATGAATGCTCTAGCAGCTGCAGCACCGTGGCTCCGCTACGTCGCAGAGTGCGGCAAGCTGAGTCTCCTTGAGGTGGCCGGCCCCTCAAAAGGAGTCGAGTAACACTGCGTCTGCAATTTTATGGTTCGCGCGCCTTGCGCCGGGCCGAGCTCCAACCGTCAGTCTCCAATCCTCGAGCACGAAGACGCTTTTCACGGCGGTGGATGGGCTAAACGCACATAACTCGTGCAGAGGCTGGTCCACGTAGATTCCATGACGCCCAGTCAGATTGCTCGCGGTTGATCATTGTCTCTGGCCCCTCCACACCCAGCCTCATAAGCGTCACACACATATCCAGTGGAAGCCCGGCTTGCCGACTCACTCTGGACTCGCGTCTTGTAGCGAGCCACTGCCCGGCGCGTTCTGGAACGAATGGGACGGGTCAGCTGAAAAGGGGGAGCTCGCCAAGAAAAGGTCGACGAAAGCCGAGCGACCACCAGGCCAGTGCGACCCCACCGTGCCACCCGCACACTCACACTAGCATCTTCTGAGCCCCTGCCACTTGAACGATGGGTTTACCAACGGCTCGTAAGACACACGGCTGAAGACCTCGACCTGCATTCGCGTTGTGCTCCTGCGCCACGAGTCACGGCATCGGTTTACAAAGTACAGCATCGATACTTGAGCGTCTGCCAACGGCCACCGGTGCAGTCTACATCCCAGAACAACCGTGCGAAGCAACTCGTGAAGCAGGCCGACAACATGCACATCAAGCATGGCTCCGCACACTGCGCCTTTCTCTCGCGAGATCAGTTGCGGAAGACCGAGGAATTATACCCCCAGCCAGTGGCGCCTCGGCTTGGAACTGCTCTCGTCCCGCCCGCGTTTTCGATGGGTCGTGAGCATCGCAACCGCGTGCTACTCGATCAGAGACATCGCGGGAACTTTCCAGTGACTGCAAACATGAGGAAGCAGCACCGTGCTGCAGTTGCCGGCGGGTAACAATTGTGGCGTGCCTCAGACCGAATGAAGACGTTGTCACTCGGATGATAAGCAGAGGTCCCTGAAGTCATACATATTGCACAGTACTCAGACACCCTTCAGCACGACCTGACGACAACCGTTTAGTCTGCGAGCGACAGCGCTTCGCTAACAACCAGAAATAGCAACCTGAAGCTCTGGCTTCAAGAGCGGGTAAAACGACGGCGTCGCCGCGGGACCACTGATGTATTTGCCCCACAGACGGACTGAGGTGCCTGCCAGTCGGAACCCGCTCCCTGACACTAGGCTCGCTCCACCACCTCAACAGCGGCTCGCTGCCACACTTCGTCATTGTCACCATGGCTTCTTGAGGAGCATCCGCGGGGACACATGTAGGCCAGGCTTCTTCCGGAAGCTCAGTCCTGTGCGTCTCTAGTCCGGAGTACGTCTGGACACAGTGTGACAACCCACCCCTTGTCACCCTGGTCCCTCCGTCCTCCTCGAGCACGACTTACCCCTGGAAAAGTGGGTCGAGACTTCAGACGAGAACGTGTCATGGGAAGGGGCAGATCACTTCCTTAAGCAGCATAGCTCGATTTTTATTTCGTCTGAAGTTTTTACTCCACATCCTTGCGCACTTCCCGCCACTGCTTGATCCTCTCTGGGGAAAGCCCGAGCACGATTGTGAGCAGGTAGACTTTCTATTACGACTGGCGACTTCGATGAGGCTGATAAGCGGACGGCACTTGCAAAGCCACCGTGCAAAACCTTCGTGGTGCAACTACCAGATCGGTCCTGGATATCCACTGCCGACAACCACAGTCGAAGAGTGGTATTTTCCGAGGCCTGAGATCGATCATGTTTTTTCGTCTTCCTCGATTTCACAATAAGTCATGATCCGCTGTGCATGTGGACCCTCATGACATAACTTTCGGCTTCTACTACGTGCCGCCTTGAGAGATCATCACGATGCCAGTGGGCACGAAGCTGGGGTCCCAGTATCGCACGCTCCTGTCCGTGTTCCCTCCTGAATCACGCCAGGCGACGTCCGCTCTTCAGTGTCAAGGTCGAGAGGTTGCGAAGCGCGCTGGTAACAATGTCTATCTGTACCTGCAATACGCCTTCATTGTTGAAGGGATGGATGTCTTTCTCCTGCAAGTTTGGCACTTGGAGAACCGCGGCTTGCATCAGAAATGTGACATAGTGAGAGTTCACAGAATTTGAAATCTTTCCCAATCTAGGATTTCTTTTCGGACGTCAACAAAATTGTGGAGTCATATGTCCGTTCCTCATGCGGTTCCCTAGATGTTCCATGGCTACGATCAAGACAACATGGACGAGGCGTTGGGCACAAGGGTGTGAACTATGATGCAGAAAAGCCACCTTTTTGGGAGACGGGATAGTCCCGGTCAACCATTGCCGGCTGTTCGGTTTGGGCCATCAAGACGCCGGAGCTCTGGGCATTTGTGGTTCCTCTTCGCGCAGCCTGTGATCTGAAGGGGAAAATTGTCCGACTCGACACAACAAGCGTCAGCCTAGTCTGAGAGGTGTGACGCCCTGGTTGATCCCCAGCCTCTCGCGGTATATGTACAGTACCTCACGCGGACATCCTGCAACCGCGTTGCTTTCTCCCGTCACTACGTCCGTCAACTTCGCTCCGGCTAGAGCTCTTTGGCCCTGACCAAGTCGTGCGTGCTGCAAATGCACACACAACATACTTCAGATCGAGGGATGGAAACTCTCCGACTCGCCCCAGGAGGGGCACCAGAGTAGGATTCATGCGAGTGTTGCTTGCGTAAACTCCGGGACTCCTCCTGCTACCGTGCACCTTGGCACGCACACAGGTACTGTGCGACCGAAAGTGGCCCGCATTGTCGGCCGTTATCTGACTACTCTGCACGGAGGCATTGCTAACGTGCCTTGGGCTATGGGTCCAGGATGGGAACGGGATGCGGGTACGGAATGCGGGTTGACGGCTGGGATGCTCTCCCCGTCCCACCACCCCTCCCAAGTGATTCAACGCTGATGGACCGGACGCAACTCTGCGCTGCGTATCATCCATCGGTCCCGGCTTTTCTTTCTGAGATCGTTTCCCCATCCGAATCGTGATAGCCCTCCGCCCTTGGATTTGGGGGGGGGGTCGGGCGGCGCCGGCTCTATGCAGTCGACTCTCCTCCAGCATGAAGATGCCTAACCAGCTGGTCGCAGAATCCGTCGTGGGCCCTGCGGCAGAGCGCCACAAAAAGTCAAAGCCTACGCCTCCCCCAAGAAAAAGACATCTCCAAAGAAGGGCTGTTCCTCGAAACAGTTCAAGCTCGCCCGTGTCCCAGGCTGACATGTTCATCCGATTCTCAAATGAACGTATTCCTATCTGGCCCGTCTGGTCTTGCTGGCAGAACCTTATCCGCCGGCGATCCCCCTGAATTCACCTTGCCCGAACCAGCCTGGTCAGTGGTCACCAAAGGGACAGCCAGCAACCTTAACCGAGACAGGGCTCTCCTCCCAGCAAACGGCATGTTCCTCTTATTTTTTTATTTTTTTTGACTCGATCGCTGGGATCGCCGGTCTGCCAGCCCCGAAAACGCGGCATGATTGACGCCCGCGGTCACTCTGCTGGGAGCCTGGGAGACTCGTCCCAGGCCAAAGTCAAAGAGCCCAGTGCATCGCCGTCGAACCCGGACCAGCCTACCGCGGCGCTGCTGCACGTAAGGTTGTGGTGGTCTGATCTGGTCCCCGACCTGGAGGCATTCGACACGACACCCAATCACGACGTTGAGCGAGGGTTGTATTGGCCCCTCGGGCGTCGGTGTTTTTTTTTCTTTTTTTTTCTTCTTAGTCTCGTCCGCTTTTCTTTCCTTTTTCACTCGGCCGCGAACTGCAAAGCTTTGACGTAGAAGAGCGCATGTGCATAGCAGAGGTAGGCTGTGCTAGCCTCACGCTCGTTTCGCACCCCTCCCCAGCTGCAGTCGCTTGCCTCAAACCCACCCCGCTTGCTGCAAAAGGACTGGGTGTTAGCCGTCTGGCCCCGTTTCACTCTCCGCGGCTAACTGGCCGCAGCCACCCCAGCCTCTACTTGCCGTACCTTGCCCTGCTGCTGCTGCTGCTGCTCCTCGGAGCCGGTATAAGGCATAAAGGGCCGAGGCTCCGCGGCGGGACCATGCGAGCTATGCTGTGCTGTGCTGTCCCGTCGCACGATGTCGTAGAGCCGAGGGATCCTGGAGAATGCGACCACCAGGGTCCAGTCGCAAGTTCGCAGGAGGCCCTGCGCGCGTATCAACCGTTCCCCTGGCCCCCAAGCATTCGGGTGATGTTTGCCTACTGGGCATGATGCGCCGTCGATTCTGCCTGCAGATCGCAGATGCCAGAATGGGGGGATGTGCCGTCTAGGATGGTTTCACATCCTTCTAGCCTCCTGAGCTCTTTTCCCCTGCCGCCTTCGGAAGGGGTTTGCTGGCGTGAATGCATGTGTGTATATGCGCACGGTGTGGGCAGCCCGAGTGATATGATACTGATAGTCCGTCCATGCGGTCTGTAAAGCCGTGGGTCCCCCGGCGCGGAATTCACTGCGCCCAGCAGAGAGCCACATGTGAGCGGTTGGTGGTCCCACTGGCATGCTGGTGACGGGATGGCTGGACCGAAGCGGCAACAAGGGGCAAGTCACCGCGGGAGGGACATGCCAAACGCAGTATTTACTTGGTCTTGGTAGAACGGAAGCATGTTTTCGTCACCGAGTTGGTAACGCAAAGACGGCGTAAGCGATTTCACCCCGTCTCCATCAGCTGTCTTAGTCTATAAACGTCGTCTATCTACTGCGTCTCGACAGCAAGGTTGGCCGGCATCTCATTGAAGGCCAGCTTGTAGAATTAGGCGAAAGGTCGCGACCAGAAGTTCACCCATCGTCCTCCTCGGATCCAGACTCGTCCTCAGACATGTCTTCGTCTGAGTCCCCCTCTTCGTCATCGTCTTCAGGGTCCCCTTGGCCGTCCTCCTCGTCTCCCTCCAGACCGTAGGGGTCATAGAAGTCCGAGAGGGACCTGACTTGAGTCTTGTATCCCATGTTCTTGAACGCCTTGTCCATGTTCTGTAGAATTTGTTAGCGAGCCCCCCATTAGAAAAGATACTGAGGTAGTCTCATATGTAATAAATAAGCAGCTGGAAAAGACACAAACGCACCTCCTGCATTATCGGCGCACATGTCACGACAACGTTGCTCTTGCCAGGCTGGAATACGGGCAGGATAAGCTGGCCCATGACCGCCCTGATCTCCTCGCCCGTCACGTTGCGCACCTGCGCGAGGATATTCTTTGTCCAGGCCGGGTCGAGGCCCCGGACCACCCCGAGGATGTAGTTCTGCTGCGCGGCGTACGACATGGTGGCCTGCTCGTCGGCGAAGCTGGAGACGATGCTGCTGACGGCGCCCTCAACGAGGTGCTTGTCCAGTGCGACCTCGCCAGACGCGATGCGCGCCACCGTCTCCCTCGAGGTGTCGATGGCCTTGCTCGCGTCCGGGGACCGATAGACCCGGTACTGCAGGAAGCCCCAGTCCATCTCGCGGCTGAAGTTGGTGCCGTACGCTAGCCCGCTGCCGCGGACCGCGTTCCAGAGAGGCCCCTCGACGGCCTCCAGGTACCCTATGGCGACGAGCATGGCTGGGATGCGCGAGTCCTCGTACGAGGTCAGGCCCCTGGTCGTGCTGACGCTGTAGGAGGTGTCGAGGGTGGTCATGGGGATGATCACGGTGCCGGTGCTGCCTGGTGCCTGGCCCTCCTCATTGAGCATGGTATGGGTCTTGACGATGGGCAGCAACTCCTTGGCTGTTTTGTCGGTATCGAGTGCCTCGGTGAGGACGTCCCAGGACTGGACGGGTTCGCTGAGCTTGCGTACATCAGAGATGACGAGGACCCGGACATTGTGGAAAGAGAACAGGAGCTTGCGAAGCTGCTCAAACATATCCAGAACCTTCTGGGGTTCCGTCTGGAGCAGCTTCTTCAGGCGCCGTAGGTAGACGGCTCTGACCAGCGTCCTCTTCGTCATGGGATACCACTCCTTCCTGATGTGCACTGCCCAATCCACTTCAAGGGACATGGCCCTGCCATCTCGTTTCGCCTCTGGGATATCTGCTAGTGCCTTTGATATACAAGCCTTGATCCTCGTGACGTCGAAGACGCTGTCAAACATGAGAGTCCGGATCCATTCAATGATGGTGGTGTATTTCTCCGGTTCAAGCTGGAAGCTGATCAGCATGCTCTCCGGGTCGTAGACCTTGCCCCCGCCGTTAAGAGTGTAGCTGATTGTATCCTTCTCGAGCTGCATGACCATGTCCTCAAAGTCGACCAGCTTGCCGTCGAGGCTGATAGGCGTGTTGAAAAAGTTATCGATAAAAATCGAGAGAAGTGGCTTGAGCTCGACCGGCACCTGCGACGTCCCGATGTGGACTAGGATGTTCACGAAGTTACTCGGTACATCTTCAAACTGAACAAAAAGCGGCAGTCCCGGCTTCTCAGCATCAATCGCTTCTTGAGCCGCATTGTTGCTGACGCCGAGCTCCTTCGCCCTTCCAGCCCTTGCGGTGCTGGATTCGATAAAGTGGATGGACTCGGTGCCTGGAACGGGCCACTGATCGATGTAAGGGCCGGGAATTACGACGTCGTTCTTAGCCTTGGCTGCTTCCACCTGCTCTGCCAGCTTTTTCAGCCCCTCGGGACCTAGCTCCTCCTTTCTCTTTGCAACGCGATCCTCTTCTGCCTGCTTCAACTTGGTCGCCAGGGCCATCGAGGGCTTTCCAAGAGTTGAAATGTGGTGGACATCAACCAGCCATTTTCTCAGGAACGCCTGCCACTGTTCCTCGGTCCAGTGACCGAGCACGTCGTACTCCTTCAGCGTGCGAAGCTCGCTGAGCGTTGAACCGTCACGTTTGCCGAACAGGTAGTCGGTAATGATGTTGTTCGAGTAGAACTGCTCGGAACTCTCCGCCTGGAACTTGATAAGCCTCTGCTCTCGGTTGATGCACTCTTTCATGTAGGTCATGTCGAGCGGCTTCGATGCCACTTCCCGAAGCAGCTCATGCAGCCTCTTTTCCACGAACTCGAGCTTTTCCGTTGCAACGCCTGTAGGTTGAAACCAAATGGTGGTATTGGGCCTGCTGTCCCACCAGTAAGAAACGGAGCTGGCGAGTTCCTCCTTTTCGACCATGACGTTCTCGAGGACTGAGGCGGAGGATCCGCAAAGGTAAGTCATCAGGATATTCAAGGCGGATGTCTCGATCAGATTGGTACAGTTGGGCCCGAAGAAAGCAATGGCAATGTCGCCGGTTGACTCATCCTCCTCGGGGAACTCAACTGTCTCGACGATAGTTTCCTTTATGGCTGGTGGCTGAGGCGAATCTATCCACGGCCTGCTTGGTTGTCAGGAAATGGCGCGCCTTGGGGCTTGACCGAGTAGCAGGATGGTACTGACCGTCTGAATGGCGAGTCCAAAGGAGGGATTGAGTCCTTGATGCTCTCCTCAAATCCGTCCAGGATTTCGAGCAGATTCTCGTGGTTAGTCTCTCCGACAATGATGACCGCCAGGTTGCGAGGCTGGTACATCTCCTTGTGGAATTCCCGGATCCGTGCCGGGGTCAACGAACGCAGGGCTTCCATCATGCCTCCAGTCTCGTAACGGAAACCCACATTTTCCGGATACAGCAGCCGTCGTGCCCGAAGGTCCATGAGCTCAGTCATGCTGTACTGCAGAGCCTGCATCTCAGAATAGACCACGCCCGCGTCGTTCCCCTCTCCGTCCACATGGTGGACCTCGGTGATGCAAGCCTCATCTGTGATGTTGGGGAGAATGACGTGCTCCAGGTACACTGGAAGGATCTGGGCGAAGCCGTCCCAGCCTGCGGACTCCAGAGTATATGCCGTGTGGTCCACAGCGGTCCAGGCATTGGTGTTTGAGTAAGCCCTCGATGCCAGCTTGTCCAGGAGCCCTTTATATTGATAGCTTCTGGAACCCATGAAGACGAGGTGCTCAAGGGTGTGAGGGGCACCAGAGTCATCGAAGATCTCGGTGGCCAGGGTAAAGTAGCCGCTGATCTTGGGTCCTTCTCGGTCGGCCACGATGACCTGCATGCCGCTGCGCTCCGACTCATATTGAGTTATGGTTGTGGGAGCATAGTCAGTCTTGAAGCTCTGCACCTTTCGGAAGCGCGTTTTCTGCACGGGTGCCATTTTGAATGTGGTCAAGGATCGGAACAGACGCTTTATTACCCTGCCAACTGTGTCAGAACGGAGCAAAACCTAAGCCACAGAATAGTATGCAGTGGGCCACATATGGGCTGGATAGGAAACACGAAAACAAGCTGGACATGAGGTCTGCCCCGCCAACAGGGAGACGCCAGCGAGAGGTCGTGATAGGGAGTCGGCAACTCGGTTTCTAATGGGAAGTCCCATGTCCAAAGAGCTACGAGAATGCTGCACTAGCGTGCGTCTCCTCAAGGTCCCCGAGGTTGAGGCATCGAGACACCTGCACTAGGACAACATGAGTGAGGGGCTTGCAGCAAACACCCCAGTGACACTGTCAATCTTTGGGAATTGAGAAGAGACCGCTCAGGCAGGGTGGTATAATATTTGCGTCTTGCAAACCAAAGCTGCCTGCCCGGCCTTCAGAGCCTATCGGCAATTTACTGCGACTCAACAACATCAAGCCCAGGGCGTGCGAGATGGTGAGCCTATCAGATGGCGTGCTGTTGCAGTGAAGCATACTTATAACTTGTATCCGGACGCAAGGTGGAGGGGCTGCAGGTCAGGCGTCACAGCAGGGCTTGGGCAGAGTGAAGAAAGCGAGCACCATTCGTCGGGGAATAAGACTGGGGCAGGCCGGCTGTGGCCTGGAACATGCAAGAAAAGCACAACACTCGCTTACATACCGATTTCGCCTCGTGCTCGTTGGCCGGCCTGGGTACCTCGCTGTCCTACCGAGACACACCAGTCGGGAGCCGAGAGGGGGCCAAGGTGAGGATGAGGACGAGGACGAGGACGAGGGATGGCGGAGGGAGACGAGCTTGTCGGTGCCGGGTTCAGCTGTTGAGAAGGCCGAGACTAGCGTATAGTGGACTTGAAGTCTCTGACGGATGGCAAATATCGTCAAGGGCTCAGACAAAACCGGACTCAGAAAGTCTCAAACGTGTGGGAAAGCCGGATTTCGGGTCCAGATTTTGCGGGCTCAAAGTCGTCGGTCAAAAGACGATTCTCTGGCAATAATGACGATGGAATCGGTAATACAAGACAATACAATATGACAAGAAAGTCGATCGTTGCACGTTAGGGTTTCTGTTTTGGATGTCCAAAGGGTCGTCGGTTCAACCCAGGCTCGATCAGCCACACGGGTTCTCGCATTGGATTTTGATGCATTTGCTTAGTGTAAATTCCGAGGCCCAGGATGGAGGGGCATTTCATCCCCCACATCGGCCGATAACACATGTGCTGCTTGATAGCGCCGCGGCCGTCATCACCCCGAGCAAACTTGGAGGTAGTGTATGTACATGAGTACGGTACGTAGGTACTTGATGCACGGGCCCTCCAGCTCTGGCTCAAGATGTTCACAAGTCTTCAGCCGGGGCGCGGATATTTTTGGCTGCCGTCTACGACGGAACCTCGAGCCAGACCACCGATCATTACCATCATTACGGGCCATAAACTCCTCTCGCAACCTGGCGTTTCCAACCCTACAAGCTCCCTCCCCCATCCCCTGCGACGGCATCCACGAGCCACCTACTTGGAACACGCCCCGACAATGAGTTCAACGGAGCCCGTAGGTGCCGTCGGCCGCGCACTCGTCGACTTCACAACCACTGGCGCATTCCCAGAGGAAGATGTCTCGTCTCTGAAGCTGAGCTCTGAGGAGCTAGCCCCGGCCGTTAAAGCCCTGGCCGAGGCCAAGTCTACGCTTGAGGTATGCCCGCACCACACATCACACATGCCCCTTCATTCCATTTCCAGGTGGACTTGCCCTTAACAAAGAGACTAGGCCGAGATCCACGCCATCAACCAAGAGACCGCCCCCGATGTGTCGTCTTGGATGGCCAACGCCCAGTCCGTGCAAGACGACATCAACCGCTCCAAGCGACTCGCCAACGACATTGTGCGCCAGGCCGAGGAACCAGTCCTCTCAGGGGCGGCGATCGCGGAGGCTGAGGAAAAATTCACCTTCCTCCAGGCCGAGCTCGCTTACAACCAGCGCGTCCAGGAGGCGCTCCGGGGGATAAAAAATGTGAACCAGATTTTGGACCAGGTCGAGACGGCACGGGACGAGCGCAGGATCCTCGATGCTCTGCGGATGCTGGAGCGGTCTTGGGCAGCCCTGGATGCACTTCCGGCTGGCCAGGGAGTCAGGGTGAGGAGGCTGTTGGACCTGCGCGCTTTCGAGCTGAAATCGAACGTCCACGACGTCTTCGACCATGTCTGGAGGACCTTGATGAAGGTTGACACTGCAGAAAGGACCATATCCTTCTCCGCAAAAACAGAAGATGAGGCCATGAGTCTTTCGGACGCTGTTGTTGGCCTCCAGGCCTACAAGGAAGTCGACCAGCGCATGTCACAGCTGTGGCACGACATCGACCAGGCTGTCGTTGGCCCTCGTATGGACATCGGACACCCAGGAGCGCCGGCTATAGTCGTGGATGGGGATCTACTTCGTGCGGAGGGCGGGGCCGGCAAGTCTATCGACGCTCTGCTCCAAGACTTGGACCGGCTCTTCTCCTACTTTGCGGAAAGGCTGCCTGAGGATCTGATAGAGTCACTGTCTGCTCTGATGATGCCTGAAGTGGTGTCTCGGATAATATCGGTGTGGTTAGACTCGGCAGTCCCATCATCTCTGCAAGATATGGACAAGTTTGAGGCGATCATGGAGTCCGCAAGGCATTTTTGCGCAAGACTTGGAGAGCTCAAATTTTCTGGTTTCAACGAGCTGCAAGATTGGGTTGAGAATGCGCCCAGAGTCTGGCTTGCTAAATGCAGGGAGACTGCACTAGATACGGTCCGTACTCGCTTGTCAGAAGGTCTGGGCTCGCCAAAGCAGGTGGAAAAGGTTGAAAAGCAGATGGTCTCGAGGGCGGAAGGCCAGGGGCTTGTGGCTGCCCCGGCCACCGCAGCTGCTGCAGCAGCAGATGATGACGACTGGGGTGCTGCATGGAATGATGAAGCGGACCAGCCCGGGGAATCAGCAGAGAGGCCGGATCAAGCCATCAACGAAGCAGAATATGGCGGCGTTGAGGACGATGCGGCTGATGCATGGGGATGGGGTGAAGGGGTGGAAGGTGATGCTCAAGAAGCTGCTGAAGACAAGCCCAACCAGCAAAACGCTGCCGGTGCAGATGACGACGCTGGCGAGGCATGGGGTTGGGGGGATGAGGACGGCCCGCAAGAGCAGCCAGACCGCAATGCTGCAAGGCGGCCTTCAACTGCAGCAGCCGTCCCCGAGCAGAGAGAAATGACGCTGAAGGAGACATATAACATCTCGTCCATGCCGGAGCCAGTTCTGCAGCTAATCTTCGCCATACTGGAAGATGGTGCGACGTTGACCCAAGCAGGGTGAGTGACTCCGTTCCTGCACTCCCAACAAGGCTGACACTCTCCAGGAATGAGAGCAGTCCTGTGGCCACTGCGGCAGCGGGCCTGTTCACCCTGCCGACCCTAGCACTGGCCATGTTCCGGGCCGTCGGGCCATATTACTATGCCCTGGATATAGGTGGCAACATGTAGGTTGTTTCAGAGCCCGTGTCAATTGCACCCGCTGATCTCTCAGGTTCCTCTACAATGACGCGAACTATCTCGCTGAGAGGCTAGGAGACTTTGCTGCGGCGTGGAAAAAGCGTGGCGACTTGAGCACAAGGGCTCAAAATTCGCTGCGTTTGGACAACGATGTCAAGACGCTACAAAAGTTTGCCGCGCGCGCGTACGGGAACGAGATGGGCATTCAAAAAACTGTGCTGAGGGACCTGCTCGGTGGCGAACAAAGTCTGCTCCAGCAGGACGACATTGATAGCTGTGTGGACGCAACTGTGTCGCGCGTGCGAGCTATGGCCATAACCTGGGAGACCATCCTCCCTCGGTCGGCTTGGTACCAGGCTGTCGGCTCCCTAGTTGACTCCATCTCTGTGAAGATCATTGCAGACGTCATGGAAGCACCCTCGGTGAGCCAAGACGATGCATACAACATCGCAAAGCTGATCGCAACCGTCACCGATCTCGACGATCTATTCCTCCCGAGCCGCATCACTGGAAGACGCCCCTCAAAGCCGGACGAGGAGATACCGCAGACAACGCAGTACGCGCCATCGTGGATGCGACTAAAATACCTTAGTGAGGTGCTGCAGTCGAACCTGAAGGACGTGCGCTTCCTCTGGATGGAGAGCGAGCTGAGCCTCTACTTCACCGTGGACGAGGTCGTGGACCTCATCAACCTCAGCTTTGAAGATAACTCGAGGACGAGAGACACGATCCGGGAGATAAGGAGCAACCCGCAGCCGCGGCAGGATGAGCTAGGCGGCTGGTGATTGCCACCCTGTGCCTCGGTGGTCTGCATGCGCAGGTCTGCTGTTCTGTGCAGGTGAAAACATCAGCCGTGTCCGTCTTCGGTTAACAGCTGGATCTCTGTCAGCAAAGAGACAGCCATGAGTCCATTCCAATGGTGATAATCGTCAGTATGCTTCAGAGGTGTTCTCAACACGCAAAAGACTAACCTCCTAAAAGTGACCTTGTGTGTCCCATGTCAGCACCAGAGATGTTGGCGACAAAAAAATATTTAAACCGCGTAACGTAAGGAAGCCCCGCCGCTCGTTCGACAGCGAATGATCGCCCTCTTCACGCATGTCCTCCGAGGCCCCAAGTGACAATGTTCAGGCAAGTTGTGTGCTTGGTCCCAAGACAAGGCGTTCCGGCCCAGCGTCCAACGCGACAGCATCTCGGCCCAAGTGGTCCCTCCGACGAAGTCCAGGATTTCCAACTCCGCGAAGGACAGGTTCGTCCGAGGATCTGTGCCTGAGCACTTCACGAAGTCAACGCCATCGCATGACAAGAATGGCACGTCACTACGCGACGGCCCCCTTGTCGCGTACTTCCTGGGCAGCAGGGACATGCTGCGGCGTGTGTTGTATTCATCCATCTTAATGATGGTCAGAGACTTCAGCCCGTTCATGAACTGCCGCATCGGGACGATCCTGTCTGCTCGTCTCATCTGGGCACGTCCTGAATGTTAGCCAAGGACCCAAGAAAGTAAATCAGCGCCAATCCAGCTGATCCCCCCAGGCAGGCGTGGCTTTGAAGAATTCTCCTCTATTGCTAATACGGTAGTGATAAGGGTTTCCTTCCGTGTGGAATGGGGGAGAGGGGGGAGAGGGGGCCGTACAAAACTTCCACACGCCACGACCCTCTGGATCTTCTCTACATCGGGTGTGTACAACCACGCCGAGATCATGTGCGTGTAAACATCCCAACTAAAAGGCCGCAGCCAGCTAGGCTTGACGATCCTGTTCACACGCGTGTCGGCTCCCACCACCACGTCGTCCTGGTCGAAATTGATGTACTGCAAGATACTTTGCGTCAGTCATTCCCGGGGTTCCCAATCGCTTGCGGTCTCGCCAAAGACAAACTGCTGCTAAGAAGGGAAGAGTCTCGTTGAATATCAGAGCACACTTCTACCAGCAACTTGGAGGCCCGTAGGAGCGCGAATGCTAGTGCCACAGATGAAAGAGCAACCGTCTACATACCACGGCAGGGGGAAAAATGTCGTAGCCAAATGCGCGCTGCCAAGTCTTGAGCGCCACCTCGCGCGCCTCGCAGCTCACCGACAGCAGCGGTGGTACAGGCGTCCTGGAGGTCCATACAGGCGGGGGCCCCCGGTTCCCATATCTTTTGGAGGGGAAGAATATTTTCCTCTGCATGAACTTGACGCAGGCCCGGGCCCCGTTGCACGGAGGGTCGAGGACGACGTACCGCTTGTACCGCGTGGCCTCGGCCCAGATACGCAGGCGCAGCTCGGCGGGGAGGTCCGGGAAGCAGTGGAACTGCGTCGTCGCGGCGGTCGCGGCGGTCTCGTCTTCACTCTTCGGCTGGTCTTGCTGTATGGCTTGATGTTGATCTTGCGGAACCGGTTCGCTGGCTGGGCGCTTCTGTCCGGTGAACCCCTGGCGCAGGCTCGTCGTGAATTTTGGACGGAAGGCGAGGGGCGCTTGTTGAGGGGACTTCTGTGTCTCCATTTCCAACGATGTACAGCCTCTTGTAATCTTCTGAGAGAAGGTTATATGAACGAAACTTGATGTCTTTGTGAATCGGAAGGCTCAGGGTGAGCAAAATAATCTTTTCGGCTGTGTTGACAGTGTATCTATACCCGATCACCCCACCGGACCCTGTGCAACTGCGAGCGAGTATTTGCCTAAAAGGTTTCTCAAACCCGAGATGTGGAAACGAATCTCGCTTTGGCTGGCGTGGAGGGTCAGATCTAGAACTGTAAAACGTGGCAGGTTCAGACAGGTAGGCCACACCTAAGTGCCATACGAGAGAAATATCCCGAGGCGTCCGGTGCGAGCATTTCAGTCTCGTGCCATTCTTAGACTTGGGCAATTCGGTGCTATATTCAAACTATCCATAGGTCTTGTGATTCGGCGTGGACTGGTCTACAATAGGACCCGGTTGGTGTCGCTGCTATCTGTTTTCATCATACCTTCACCATCTTGGGTCATAGTAAGCAAACTGGCCTGTAGACGGTTGGACCACATGTTCCCAAAAGCATTGTTTCAAACGCGGCCCAGCGGCGTATTGGGTGGTCGTGTTTGACCTCTTCTTCAGCGGCAATGGTCTGAGCCTTAAGTTAGTAACTCAATAGCAAATCACAAGTGTAACGCTACAGGCCAAGCGATTGAGGCTTAAACACGCTCCAGCCTTTATTTTTCTAATAACCTACTATATTGCCATTCCCAGCTTGATATACTTATATCTACCTAGTTGGGTACCAATGTTACATATATAGGTACCTAGGTACATACTAAAGCGCACATCAATATAATCATCTAAGTGACCCTAGGATCTTATTTGGAGCAAAGTGACTGTGAGGCTCGGGCCAGGCTGCAGTTGTCATCATATTTTAAGTGTCGAGTTGAGATCCTTCACATTCTTGAAAAGTCATTGTTTTCTGCTTCCTTTGACAACATATAGCAAATAACGAAGGCTCAGGAGAAAACATGCCTGGTGCTGAGATTTGGCGTCCGGCTAGTTAGACTCATGATCAACACTCGGCAAAAATGTTCGATCCCGATTTCAACGGAGGTCAGAAGTCGACAGCCACGCGTTATGAGGTACTAAATACATGGAAATCACATACTCCCAGGTTGCGCACAGTGCAAGCGGACTGTTGTTGTCCTGCGTGGACTACCTAGGTACTTACAGACATGTTCAAGTCTGTGAGCTAGCGAAGTGAAGACAGGCGCGGGAACTTCAGTGCAGTGCATGGATGCTCGTACCAACAAATTCGCTCGTCCGGAGAAGACGCTCTCTCTTAAAATCATTTGAAGTACACTCAGGTCTATAGTACCTCTAGCACACCGGCTGGGCAATAGGAGGATATCATAGATGTCATTGATCAGTTGTATCATCAGGCGCCTTTCCTTGCCGAGACGCCTATACCAACAACACAGACCTAGCCAGAAACAGATAAAAAAAGCCGAAGAGAAGCCCACCTCTGTCAGAGAACCGATGACTGGGAGGTGAGGACGAAGAACACGCTATCGAAAGCTCGGCAACCTCGCGGGCACGAAGTCATCAGGGACACCGTCGACTTGCTCTGCCGAGGTGCCTTTGAGCGCCGTATCAGGCGGTTGTCCTTTGATATCCCGCGCAGTAGGCCCCGTCGTTTCAGGGCCACCCTCCGCGCTTTGCCTGGGCCCGGGGCTCTGCGGCTCTGGTATCTCCTCCACCGGGAGCATGGAGCTCTTGGCTCGTGCCTCCGACTCGCCCGTGTCGAAAGTCTCGCTTGCGGACAGCCCTCGCTGGCGGGCCAGCTCTGCCGCTACTTCCCTCTTGCGGACCACTTCTTGGTCCTCCTGCATCTCGGCTTCCGCCTCCTCGCGCTGGAGGTCCTCTAACGACGCTTCGATTATGGAGTGGATCGAGTTCTCCATGGCTTGCATCGAGCCGTGCGAGCTCTTCCTCGCCCTCAGCGAGGAGTTTGATGTGCTGGATGATAGTGTCGTCGCGGATACGTTCCTCGATGCTGGCCTCTTGCCCTTGCTGCTCCTTGTCCTGTTGCTGGCTCGGTCGTCCGCCCTGTTCAGGTTCATTGCGAACTCGTCGTCTAGCGGGATTGCGTCCTCCTCCCCTTCACCGTCACTGGGGAACAAGTCCCCCCTGGACCTATATGAGTCTGACGTGTCGCCGGATCCTGCCGTGCCACTCCGTTTCCTCATTTGTGCCGTGACCTCCGGGTGTATGTCTTCGTCGCCGTCCGAGTCCAGCAACGGTTGGTTCTCATCGGGATGTGATGCCGCCCCAGGATGATCCTGCAGAAATGCAGCGCTGGGCTTATATCTCAGTGTGCCCCCAATCTTCCAGGGTAACCTCCCCAGGAACCCGAGGGGCGCAGTACTGGGTATGATCGTCGGGTCCTCCTCCTCGTTGTTTTTTCTCCTGCCGCCCCTTGTGCCGTAGCTCATGCCCCTCTTGCGCCGTGGCTGGTCCACCACCTCGGGCGTGTGGCTCCCCTTCCTCGACCCCGCGCCGGAGCCCCCGATCAGGCGGTCCCAGTCGTCGCCCCTGGAGCTCGGGCCGCCGCCGCCGCCGCCGCCGCCGGCCCAGCCGCCCAGGATCCCACCGCCGTGACCGCCCCCCGTCGCGAGCGCCTCGTCGTCATCGTCCCAGTCGTCGTAGAAGTCGAATGCGTACTCGGCCCTGACGCCGTAGTCGCGCCCCCGGGCCCGGGCCCGTCGCGCGCGGTCCTCGCGGTCGCCGAGGCAGGGCGCGGTGCAGGCATCGATGGAGCTGCCGACGGCGCCGAGGCACGGGTTGATGTAGCGGTGCTGGAAGGTCCAGATGCCCTCGGCGGCTGTCTCGGTGACGGTCTCGGCGTTGTGGGAGATCTGGTTCCAGCGCTGGCGGAGGCGTGGGTCCTCGAGGAAGGCCATTTTATGTCGTGGCCCGGCGGTCGGTTGGCAGTAGCGAGCGGGTCGGTCGGTCGTTTGGGGGGTAGGCCGGGGGTGAGGGGTGGTGGTGGCCGAGGAGGTGGCGGCGCTGTGTTGCTGCACGGAGGGACGAGGCTGCCTCGTCGCAGCGGTATCGCGTGGGTGCTTTCAGCTCGCCGGGGGCGGCGGGTGGGTTCCGTGACACCCCTGGGAGAGGGGAGATGGCCAGTTTGAATAGAATTGCGTGCGTGTGCGTGTGACGGTCACGACAGCCGGGTCGGAGGGCGCACCCGAGCCTTGAAGCTTGTGCCAGGCGCTGAGTCGCAATGTTGGGGTTCGTGTGAGCGATGAGAGAGTCAACACTGCGGGAGAGCGTCGACATGGATTGGCGATGACGTATTGCGGCTAGCGTAGAAACGGGACGGCAGGACGGTCACTGCTCGGCGCTAGGAAGAGAAACAACAGTCAGTTGGGCGATGGCAGACTAGATCCAGTCAAGCATCTCTATTATGGGGCGTGTAGACTCGAGAGTTGGCCCTTGGTCGGGAGAGCCCTTGGCTGGCTGACTATGGCGAACAGTGCGGAGGAAGGTTGACGAGGATTTGGCATCTAACCGAGATGGAACGTATTACACGTCCAATTGTGTTTCAGTCTCACCACCGACCACACGCTGCGGTCGCAGGCTGGCGGCTGCTCGCTCTCACCCTCACCCTCACCCATTCCCACTGCACCGACGGACTGCTTTATTAGGCACGCAGGCACGTTGAGGCACGTTGGGGCTGGCATGACAGGCATTCTTCATGCAGGGCTCCAATCCATGGTGCCACATGCAGGCTCCTCCAGCGGGGAAGCACCTCGTCTACGGAGTACCGCCGTGAATCTCCATTTTTATTTAATATCCCGTGCGCAGACCATGGCAACGCTGGTGCGTGCGGTGGACTCAATCTCAGCCTGAGTGGCTGGCAAGCGAGCCAACGGCTGACGGGAGGAGACTGATGGAGTCGACAGCATCAGCATCAAATTGGGACGGGCCCTGCCAACCCCTCACATAATGCATGCCCACCCCGCCGTGCTCTTTTCTTCTTCTTCTTCTTCTTCTTCTTTACCTTGCTGAGTCATACAGATATTGGAAGGCTGCCGAGGTGGCTGGGTTCGACAATGTTTAGGAATGGACCGCGCCGTAGCCGGCCTTGAACCAACTGACTAACTAACTACCTCACGGTCAGGATAGTCTGCCATACGTGCTCCCATCGCTGGCCTTGTCCCTGCTGCTCCATTCGACAAGAAGAAACCGGTGTGAATGTAAGTGGCGCTCTTGTCAGCTCCGAGGTCAACGTTAGATGTCTCATCAAACGACTATCTATCCTACGGCGTTCAAAGCCTGGCCAGGTGACTTCCTCGTTGTCCTATGCAACTTGAAGAGCTGGCTGTTGTAAACTTCTGAAGGGCCTGATAGACCTGTACGAGTACATGGTGATAACCTGACATCTAGAAGCACTTCCCGCTTGCAGGGATGGCGTTAAGGTGGGGCCACTTGGCCCGACGTGAGCGACCGGCAAGCAGGACTCACAAACATACACACACACACACACATGGACCACCAGCGGCTGCACAAACTGGGAGATCGCCCCAGCTTTGGACAGAGGGGACCGGGCATCCGGGGGACAGGCAGGCTCAGCGCAGCCGCTGCGAGTAGGAACGGAAGGGATTCGGGAAACAGCACAGCGTGGCGGAATGCTCCTCCTAGTGATTACTTCCGTTAGTCGTCGCCGGAGGAGGAGGGCGCTCGGGACCGAATGGTTGAGGCTGCTGCGGCCCCGCCGGTTTGGTGCACTGCGGTCCTTCGTCCTCGGTCTCCTCGTCGTCCTCCTCGTAGTCCTCCTCGCCCTCTTCACTGACCTCGTCGCCTTCCTCGTACTCCTCGTCGTCTTCGTACTCGCTCTCCTCGCCGTCCACCTCGCCCTCGCCCTCCGCGTAGCAGCCCTCCACCGTGCCCTGCATGCCCTGCGGTATGCCCCTCCCCTGCTGCTGCATCTGCGTGATAATGCTCTTGAGCTTCTCGTTGTTCTTCTTCTGGTCTTCGATGTCCTTGATGTGCTTGTTCCGCTCGTCCGCCATCTTGAAGATGTTCTGGTTCATCTTCTCGTGTTTGCGTTTGAGGTTCTCGTTCTCCTTCTCGAGGCGTTTCGTCTTCTTCGACATGTCCTCCATCTCCTTCCGGAACGTCAGGAAGAGGTCGTTGCTGTTGTTCAGCGTGTCCTCCACCTGCTTGAACTTGTCGACGTACACGTTGAGCTGGTTTCTCAGCTCCGCCTCGGTCTTGGAGAAGGTCTGCACCTGCGCGTTGAGTTGCCGAGCCCTCGCCGCCTCCGCCTCGGCGTTCTTCTTCTCCTTGTCGTACTTGGACAGGTTGAACTGTAACTCGAGCTCCTTGGTCCGCATGAGCGAGTGGAAATGCAGCTCCCGCAGCTCGTACTGGTCAATGAGACTCTTGAAGCGAGATTTAAACCTGCAAAACATGAGACACGGTCCACGATCGCCGGGGTGGGACACACGCACAGCTCTTCCAGGTCAATATCCACCACCTGCTTCCGCGGGTTGTCCTTTTCCTCCTGGTAGTCATCCAGCGTCTGTAATAGAATGCTGTACTTCTCGTCCCAGGCCGTTTCGTTGCGCCGTTGAGTATCGGAGAGGGTCTTGTTCTCGTTCTAGCCGGAATGTCAGCCTATAGCCCCACCAGGCGCTGCACCCGAGCCAATACTGCAGCGGGCAGGCAGGTAGGTACCTTGAGCTTGTTGTTCTCCTTTTGAAGTTCTCGGCAGAGCTTTTCCAGCTTCTCCCGGAGTCCGGTGTTCTTGGTGAGCTCGTTCCTGGCGTGGTCCTTTTCCTTCTGCAATTGGTCCGCCCGTTTCTTATTCTTGATACTCTCGCGCTCGTGACGCTTCATCTCGGACAGTAGATCGTAACACCGCTTCTGAAGGTGATCGATTTTTTGAATGTCGCTCATCTTTGCGGTCTGGGACTGAAGCTCACGATTCGCCTTGCGCACCTCCCGCTCTGCATTGTCCGTATATTAGCAACATCGTCCCTGTTTGGCACGAGCGGCCTGGGGCCCTTGGGGTGATTCCTTTCGCGCCATGCGCCATGAATACTGTCTCTATACGACGAGACGCGAATGCTTCAGGCTCAAGGTACGAGTCCGGACGGATGGGCCGGTGCCGAGGTCCATCCGGACTGCCTCCCCCACCGTAGTCCGCCTGCCTGATGCTGTGCCCCGGATCCAACAAAACCGAGCCCTCGTGACGTCGCAGACGGGGGAAGAGTAAACGCACCGATCTCAGCCTCCTGGTCTTTCTCGCCGGCGGCATCGTGCTCGAGTTGCGATATGCGCTGTGCCACGAGCTTGGAGGCTTCGTTCGAGTCCAGTGCCTTCTTCGCCTTGCGGTCTTTCTTGCTGGGCGTGCCGGTGGCGGGCGGTGCTGGGGGCGGTCGGGGATCATTGTGAACGTGGTTTCCGTTAACAGCGGACGGCTCGTCGTGGGAATGGGCGGTGGGTACGTTTGCTCGAGGTGCGAGTGGCGCCGTGGATGCCATTGTTGAAGAGGGTCAGAGGCACCCAAGTCTCCAGCGACCCTTGTCGCTGGGGCAATGTCGGGAGAGCTGTGTTGTTGGAGTGAAACACTTAGTTGGTCATTGGCAGGCGGTGTAGGCCGACGGGGTGGCTTCCCTGTGGTGTCCGGACTGATTGCGGTGCTTCTCGTGTTGTCATGTATGTTGATTTTTTCGGGTGTGAATTGAGGTTGAGGTTGGTCAGCGTCGATGGGGTCGCAGAGACTAGCGACGGGCACGGACTGTGGTGCAGTGCAGTGAAAGCAAGCACAGCACAGCACAGCACCACAGCGCAGGCATGCTTATCGCCCCATGCTTATGATGGAATTCTCTACGTCAATCAGGGTGAGCTGAGTGGCAGGGGCAGTCTGTCTACCCTGTCTACCCTGTCTACATTGTCTATATTGTCTACATTGTCTATATTGTCTACATTGTCTATATTGTCTACAAGTAGTCTAAATTGCTGCAATGCTGTGGCCCTCCCTCCCTGCCCGGGCAGTCTGGCATGAGGTTCAAGTCCAATGGAGATGCGAGACCCGGCGCTTTGTGAGGTGACTGTCCAGGTCTGCCTGCATGAGTATTGCCTCATTACCTGCACTAGGTCTCATGCGGTCTCATATGAAATGAGTCACCAGGTCTGTACTCTGCCTGTCTGCCTCTACCAAGGTTGGTAATGAGATGGGGCGGTTGCATTGGCGGTTGCATTGCAACATAGGACACAAGTCCCTGAGCCGGCTGTCTGGGCACACCACTCAGGTACCCGTACAGCACCGCCTCGGAACCTCGTTGGTGCCCGTTGTCCTGTTCTTCCGTCCTGCTCTCAAAGGTATGACAACCTGCGTACGTACTGCCCAAAAGGGTTCTTGAACACAAACTCCGCTATACTCTGCTGGGCTTCTGTTAGTGTCGGGTAGCCCATGCCACACGTCACCACCCTGGAGCTTAGGTACCTGGCTACGTTCTCTGCACAGGCCTCGGCTGGGTACGTATGCTACGACTTAAAATTTCCCAAGCGCAATTCCGTCACCTAGTCCATCAGAAATCGAATGGTTTCTCGCACGCAAAAGAGGATCGAGACCGTCACTATATCTCTGTGCACTGAGGTCGACCTTTGGCCTTCCGCGTCTCAAGCAGTTGGCACATCCCACGAGTCTCCCGCGACATGCAGAGGACAAGAGCCTTGCGCCATGCCGCTGTCAACGGGGCAAAGAGAGCCGTGACGGAGCTCTCCCAGTATCCCAGGGCAGGCGAGAAGCTTCACGGCTTCACCCTGCTGCGCTCCAGGCATGTGCCCGAGCTCGAGCTGACGGCCCTGCACCTGCAGCACGACAAGACCGGCGCCGAACATCTTCACATTGCCCGGGATGACAGCAACAATGTCTTCTCCATCGGCTTCAAGACCAACCCCCCGGATGACACGGGCGTGCCACACATCCTGGAGCACACCACCCTGTGTGGCAGTGAGAAGTGAGCTTGGGGCTGTCGTCTGTGGCGTCATATGCGAGACTGAGCTGACAAGGCCACAGGTATCCCATCCGAGATCCGTTCTTTAAGATGTTGCCGCGCACACTGTCCAACTTCATGAATGCCTTCACTGCCTCGGACCACACCTTCTACCCCTTCGCCACCACCAATGCCCAGGACTTCCAGAACCTGATGGGGGTCTATCTGGATGCGACCCTTCACCCACTGCTCAAGCAGACAGATTTCACCCAGGAGGGGTGGAGGATAGGCCCGGAGAACCCCCAGGCAATCGCCAGGGGCCACGAGGCCAAGCCTGAGGACCGCAAGCTGGTTTTCAAGGGGGTGGTGTATAACGAGATGAAAGGGCAGATGTCCGATGCTGGCTACCTTTACTACATCAGGTTCCAGGATCACATCTTTCCGGACATCAACAACTCCGGCGGCGACCCTCAGAAGATCACCGACCTGACCTACCAGCAGCTTAAGCAGTTCCACGATGAACATTACCACCCGAGCAACGCCAAGCTATTCACCTACGGCGACCTGCCCCTGGCCGACCACTTGAAGGAGATCGACGCCCAGCTCAGTGCGTTTGAGAGGATACAAGGCGATCTGAAGATCCACCGGCCCGTCGACCTCAGCAGCGGGCCCCAGGAAATCACGGTCCAAGGTCCGGTCGACCCCTTGATGGACGCGAATAGGCAATTCAAGACGTCAGTCTCGTGGGTGCTCGGAGAAACCACCGACGTTGTCGAGTCCTTCTCGCTGTCTCTCCTCTCCGCCTTGCTTATGGATGGGTACGGCTCACCCCTTTACAAGGCCCTGATCGAATCTGGCCTGGGGCTCGATTGGTCGCCAAACACTGGCTACGATAGCTCCAACTCGCGCGGTATCTTCTCGGTCGGGCTGAGCGGCGTCCAAGAGACGGACGTCCCGGCGGTCAAGTCCACACTGCAGAAGACTTTGCGCGACGTCCGGGACAACGGTTTCGAAAGGTCCAAGATCGACGGCTACCTGCACCAGCTCGAACTGGGACTCAAGCACAAGACAGCCAAATTCGGCATGTCAATGTTGCACAGGCTGAAGCCGAGCTGGTTCAACGGCATCGATCCGTTCGACTCCCTTGCTTGGAACGACACTCTCGCGGCGTTCGAGGCAGAGCTGGCCAAGGGTGGCTACCTGGAAGGTCTCATGGACAAATACCTTCTGAACGACAACACCTTGACGTTTACGATGACACCGTCGCCTACCTTTGGGCAAGAGCTGGCCCAGGAGGAGGCTGACAGGCTCGCTGCCAAGATCGAAGCCGTCACCAAGCAGGCGGGCGGGAAGGAGGCTGCCCAGAAACAGCTCGAACAGAAGGAGATTGAACTGCTGGAAGAGCAGAACAAGACCAACACTGAGGACCTCAGTTGCCTGCCCAGCGTCCACGTCCAAGACATCCCGAGGCGGAAGACGGGTCCAGTCTTGAGGGATGACACCGTCAATGGTGTCAAGACTCAATGGTATGAGGCGCCGACCAACGGACTGACATACTTCCGTCTGGTCACTGCACTAGAGAATCTGCCAGATGAGCTGAGGCTGCTGCTCCCGTTGTTCACCGGCTCCATCATGCGCCTCGGAACGAAGGACGCCACCATGGAGCAGCTGGAGGACTTGATGAAGCTGAAGACAGGTGGGGTTTCGGTCAGCTATCATTCAGCCTCGTCAGCAACTGATTTCACTCGAGCCACCGAGGGCTTCGGGTTCACAGGCATGGCTCTAGACCGCAATGTGCCTCACATGTTCGATATACTCCGCAAAGTAGTAGTCGAAACCGACTTTGACAGCTCTGAAGCCGCGCAGCAAATTCGGCAGCTTATCCAGGCGTCGGCCGACGGCGTGGTGAATGACATCGCATCATCTGGTCATTCGTACGCGCGCCGCGCCGCCGAGGCCGGCCTGACTAACCACGCATATCTTTCCGAGCAGATTGGTGGCCTGTCGCAAGTCAAGCTGATCACCTCGCTTGCCAGCAGGCCGGAATCTGACCAGCTGGAGGATGTCATTGCAAAGCTCAAGGCTATCCAGCAGCTGGCCACGGCGGGTGGCAATATCCGCGCAGCCATCACGTGCGGCAGCGAGTCCGTCAAAGCGAACTCGGTCGCCTTCTCAGACTTCCTCAAAACCTTCTCTGGTCCAGCAAACCTCCCGGCGCAACCACCAAGGAAGTTCGAACGCAACATCAAAACGTTTTACCCGTTGCCTTACCAGGTCTACTACGGTGCCTTGGCTGTCCCCACGGTGTCCTATACGTCAGCCGACGGGGCACCACTGCAGATCCTCTCACAGCTCCTCACGCACAAGCACCTCCACCACGAGATCCGGGAGAAGGGAGGCGCGTACGGCGGCGGTGCGTACCACCGTTCAATGGAAGGCCTCTTCGGGTTCTACTCGTACCGCGACCCGAATCCGGTCAACACGCTGGGCATCATGCGCAACGCCGGGCGGTGGGCGGTAGATAAGAAGTGGAGCGATCGCGATCTAGAGGACGCCAAGATTAGTGTCTTCCAGTCGGTTGACGCGCCGGTCTCGGTCAATGAGGAGGGCATGGGCCGCTTCCTCTACGGTGTCGACGAGGAGATGAAGCAGCGCAAGAGGGAGCAGCTGCTTGATGTCACCAAGGAGCAGGTGCGCGACGTCGCGCAGAAATATGTGGTCGAGGCCCTCGACAAGCATGCCGAGAGGACGGTCTTCTTGGGCGAGAAACAAGCCTGGGTTGACGGTGAGTGGAAAGTCGAGAACATGAATGTTAACGGTGGGGATACGGCCTCGTGATTGCCATGACGACAGGTGACGACAGGTGACGGTTGTTTGTATAACACATCTCGGGTCTGGTATACCAGCTGTACAACATGCATGTACAACTCATGACAAAGATATAGAAATGATACCCTTCTCTCTCTCAACGCCGGCCCGCGGTTGCTGTCAATGCAGGCAGCCAGAACAGGAGGGCGTGCCAGGCTGCACCCGGACGAAGAGCACAGCGTTCAGATACGATACGTCTTTTTGCCGCTCCTACCATGGCACTGAGACCACAACAAGACGCGAGATCAAACCCACATGGCGATTGACGAACCGCGGTCATGCGGCTGGTTCAGTCTCTCGTTCGCTCGTTCATCAGACCCGTCTCCCTAAGCTTAATGGATGTGCGGACTATTCAACAGAGTACATGCATGGCACTGACAACTTCCTGATCTGACATGTGTGATAGACGTGGGCCTAAGTTTATCCACCATCCTTGAGCCTCGCTCCAGGTACAGGCTCTGAAGTTAGACCTATAGAAGGTGCGGAGACTTCACAGATCGCATGATGCTTTCAAGTTCATTGGACACCACCTCATGCGATCCAAGGTAGACTAGACAGATGCAATGGCTTGGTATTGGAATGAGTCCTACTCGGCCCATTGCGACAGGCGCAACGGAGATGAAATGGGTGGTGGTCAAATTCGGCCGCCGAAGCCGGACTTTACTGGGAAGACACGCATTTCTTGGCCTTGGGCGGCGTCTTCGCCGTCGGTATTTGGAATGTACCCTGGCAGGTGATATTTGAAGTGTCGGTCATATGCAGGGCATCGACAGATTTGCTCGCCTGGCAAATTGCGGCGTCGAAGTCCTGTACATCCATGCGGTGTCTGTGATGTGTGTGACTGTATATGCAGTAGCAAGGTCCGAAAGACGGTGCACTAGGTGCACTAGGAAGGATATCGTCTAACAATGGACCTACGTAATGTGGGGGTTATGGNGGGGAGGTTTTGGTGGGATGATCCCGCCCCTCAATGGACTTGCGAGGCCTGCGAGAGCTTTCCCATGGAAAGAATGAGTCAACCTGGGCGTCAAAAAGAATACACCACCGAGCTATAACTGAGGCTCACCTTCTCCTCTTGTGGCCGTGACACTGATTGAGCGTCCCAACCTGACATCTTCCCTCCTGCCCAGCCCAAGAAAGTGAAGCAATTTGAACCCTTCACAATGCCCACTCGAGACGAAATCACCTACTTTGGCGCGGGCCCAGCGCTGCTGCCAACCGACGTCCTCGAGCAGGCCTCCAAGGCGCTGCTCGACTACAATGGCACCGGCCTGGGCATCGCAGAGCACTCGCATCGCTCCCAGCTGGCCACCGACATCATCAACAATGCAAAGGCCGACCTGGCCACCTACCTCGACCTGCCCGCCGACGACTACGAGGTCATCTTCATGCAGAGCGGCGGCACCGGCCAGTTTTCTGCTACCGTCTACAACCTGGTCGGCGCCTGGGTCTCGCGCAAGAAGGCCGAGCTGCTGGAGGCGAACCACACGGCCGAGGGCGACGCCCGGCCCGAGCTTCTGGAGAAGGAGCTGGCCAGGGCCGTCGAGGGCCTCAAGCTGGACTACATCGTCACGGGGAGCTGGTCGCTCAAGGCCTACCAGGAGGCACAGCGGCTGCTGGGGCCAGAGCACGTCAACCTGGTCTGCGACGCGCGGACCGTCAACGACGGCAAGTTCGGCAAGGTCCCGGACCAGAGCACCTGGAAGCTGTCGCCCGACGCCGCCATGGTGTACTACTGCGACAACGAGACGGTAGACGGCGTCGAGATGCCTAGCTTCCCCGACGTCCTGGCCCCCAGGGCCGACGGCACCGGCCCAATCGTCGTGGCCGACATGTCCTCCAACATCCTGTCGAGGAGGTTCCCAGCCAAGAACTTCTCGGTCATCTTCTTCGGCGCGCAGAAGAACCTTGGATCAACCGGTGTCACTGTCGCGATCGTTAAGAAGACCCTCCTGCCCCCAACGACACCACAGCCCCCGCCAGCTCTCCTGCGGAAGCTTGGACTGCCGATTGGGCCTATTGTGATGTCCTACGAGACCATTGCGAAGAACAACAGCTTGTACAACACGCTGAGCATATTCGAGTACGCGCCTGTATTTGACATTTGGTGAAGGGAACCGCATTCTGACAGATCTGCAGCGTCTACATTGCCGGCTCAGTGCTGAAGAGGCTGCTCGCCACGTACCCTGACAAGGTCGACGGTCAGGAAGCCGTTGCGAACAAGAAGGCCACGCTCATCTATGCGGCACTCGAGGCCCATCCTGAGGCATATAGGATCGTGCCCCACAAGAGCGCACGCTCAAGGATGAACATCTGCTTCCGTGTCACCAAGGTGAGTTCAAGACTTGTCTGCCTAGAGACCTCTATCTCACAGAGGCACGACTCTAACTTGACAATGACAGGGCGACAACATCGACGAGGCCGAGAAGGCCTTCCTGAAGCAGTCCACCGACCTGGGTCTCACAGGACTCAAGGGCCACAGGTCAGTGGGTGGTATCCGCGCCTCCAACTACAACTCAGTGCCTCTGGAAGGCGCCCAGAAGTTGGCCGCTTTCATCGAGAAGTTTGCCACTTCGTAGGTTTAGTCAAGAAAAAGCTACAGTCTGGTTGCAGAAAGGGTTCTGTGAAAAACAAAAATACGTGGCTGCATCTCATGAGGCGTTGTGGCAAGGGAAAATCTAGGGGTTTATCAATGTACATACAGGACGGCCTCGGATCGTTTAGCAACACGGATAGGATATTTTATACCATGAGCGTTTCAACACGTTGGACATGGTTGGTATGGGTCACACCAGTGTTTATGTACAGCTCGAACACGGCAATTATATGGGATCGCCACACGCGTGTGGCGAGTCTCGAATTACTCAGTTCAGTGTCCGGGAGTGAAGCGGACCCAGGTACCTAGGTAGTACACAGAGCACACACAAAGTTTATAGTCATAGCACAGCATGTTGTGATGACACTTGTGCATCCAAAACTAAGGGAACCCAGCACAGTGGACTACTTACACAACATACCATTACACGCAAGGCCGATGAGTCATTCGGAGGGGGCACGCCTGCCCTCGAACACTCGATTTGCATCAGTCTCAACAAATGCTTAGCCCATCAGCTGCAGCAGTGGGCCATATTGGCACTGAAGAACAATCATTGTGACTCTGCGCCGAGTCTGTAAAGTTTTACGGGGAAGACGATCAGAGCCGTCTTAGAAGCCCACGATCGTTCCCATCCAGTGCGGCTCTCTGTCGTTCTGTCTGTCTCTTATGAAAGGTGATGCAGTGCCTGTTTCTTTTCAGAAAGTGGGTAGTTAGGTACATAATGGACTTTACTATGCCAGTGCTAAGTAACTACACGTGCACGTGTTGACTCGCAGGCCATAGTGAAAAAGCATTGAGTAACCCGTCTTCGTCATCCAATACCCTCAGATAACTTACGTCCCAAACGACTGCTAGTAGTCTCGAGCACATTTTTCGACGAGGTGATCAGCTCTCTGGCACTCGCTCCTAATACGATCTTTGCACATCCAATCGGCGAACTTTTCAACGTAGCGCTGAGCCGGTAGTCTTCAGCATGTTCTCTTCTAGTATAGAGGAAGCCTGGAGAGCGCGAGCGCAGCCCGATGGGCCGTAGCCAAATAAACCTTTATTGTCGCCGTTCCATTTACGGGCGATGCGGTATATATGGAAGAATTCTCTTTTAAGACAGATTCAAACATAGAGCGGTCAAATGGCCGTCCGTTGAGTGTTGTCATAGGCGGCATGGTCAACGGCGGCTTCAGACCTGGAGTTGTTGCAAATGTTGCTGAGGGTTAAGCATGAATGAACCTGGACAGATTGGTCGCCTTGAAGAAGAAAGAAAAAGCAGCAAAGCTGGAAGCTCGGGGCCATTGAGGGTCATGTGCAGCAACGGGTTTCCGGGCCGCCAGAAAGCAGGCAATTGTGGTGCCCCAGACCACGCTGTGCTGTTGGCCGGGCACAGTCAAGGTTGGCGGTCTTAGCTACCCCTGCTGCGAGACGCTGCGAGACAGTGCCCCTGCTTATTAGCAGACGGAACAAGTCCAGACTGGGATTGCTACTCTAAGTTACGGGGATCTAAGGCACTTGCTGCCCAAACAGCCAAAATCGGCGGTCGAAAATGAGGCCGAGCATTTCGAGTCACAGGGCGGGCGGGCAGAGGCCAAGGTTTGGGGCCCGACAGGCTCGATACGGGCGATGGTGCAGATCGCCGGCCGGGACGGCAGCCCACCGCATCGAGTTTCAGCATCTGGGAAACGAAGTCCTGGGCTGAGAGGTCGCTTCTCATCCGACCTGGGCAATGGCTAGGACATCATCATGTCTGGCCCAGCTGTGTGCATGGGGCACGAGCACGAGTGTGGACGGGCAGTCAATTCTCCGTGCTGTGGCGAAGGAGACAAAGCTCGAGCTGCTAAACTGTGAGGAACGCAACTAATCTGGTCGTCTATCTGGATGATGCTGATTTTTCTTTTTTTCTTTGCATCGTGTGAAGTGAGACCGAACGAGAAAGGAAAAGAATTGGGTTTCAAGCGGGAATGGCGTCGTGGCTGCAGGTTGACAGACGGGTCATGTTGGTTTTTTGTTGTTTGGCTTGCAGAGGAGTGTGGCTCTGACCTGTTGAGTGATTTGCAACGGCCGACATAAGCAAGCTGGCAAGTGGCGGGCTAGACTACCAGGCTAAATATTAAAAGGCGGGTCCCGGGCAGCCCTGGCCCCGCCAGCTCCTCCTCGACCTTGGAACATTCGAACAGGCCGCCAATTACCGCCAATTACATCAGCCACCTCGAGAAAATTCGAACCCACTTCATTCTGCCTAACAATTCTCTCGCAACGCCCCCACCAGAGGTAGAGGTCTCTTACCACATCACCAACCATCATCAGCGGCCAACTTCATCCGCACAACTTCGACCTGCACCATCCCAAAACTTCGCAGCAGGCCTTTTACAGCTTCCCGAAACTGCATCGCGCTGCAGTCAACCCTCACCACCCACCCTTCCAACCATCTCGGCACCCAATCGCGCCGGTGATTCAATCCCTTTTCCACCGCTGTTTCCAGCTGCAGGTACGTTGCGTTGCTTCCAGGAGCGGAAACACGCTCCTCCGATCGCGATCCAGCCCAGCCGCCCTTGGGCACCCAGCATTGCCCCTGAGGCAAACACAAACCTCGCGACCTGTCACCATCACCTTCACCGTCACCTGCACACATCACCCGTCCTCGTCCAGCCATTCCACAAACCCCTCATATACATCCTCCCCCTGGCTCCTGTCCTCTCTCTCAGGCAGCTCTCGTGCCGCTTTTTCACCGCGACACTACGTCAGTGAAGCATTTTTCACAAGGACCACAAAGCTGACGAGAAAATACCTCAGCGGTCCCTCAGACAACCCCACCGTCCGGCTGCCTTTGGTCTCACAAAGGCTCATCGCTAAGACGGCTTCCTCGGCCGTAGCCTTCGTATCTGATCAAGATTTCGCTCACCGGAAGCCCTTCCACATCCTCTGCGTTGTTCCACCCCCACCTGCTGAGGTCGACTAAAGCCCCCAAGTCTTTACCGCTCCTCGACTCCCCATATCACAAACCGGACCCCGAGCTCACCCCCCAACCTAAGCTGCCGAATAAGAGTCTTCTAGAGACCCTCTCTCTTACGGAGGGAGAGTCGCGGAGGCCTCGCCAATCGATCCAGGGAACAGTTAGCTACCGTTTCCGACCCCCTTAACACACGCCTCGATCCTCGAGACTTTCTTCTTCACAATCACCCAAAGGTTTTATAACCTCTCCTTCGGGCCCACCCACCACTCGAGAACGCGAACAGCCTCTGTCAGCCCCCGCAGCTGCCCATCAATCAAACCTCTGGGATATGGTTATGGCAATTACCCTCGTCGATACAATCTTACCTGTTGATTACATCAATAATCGGATCTTTTCGACAAAGTCAGTCAAAGATCATGGCGCTGTATTCAACCACAACGACGATGCCCACTACGGCCATGCCAAGCAGCTGATTGGCGACGCCCTTCGCCAGCGCGTCGAGAACGTCGATCACGAGTTCTGCGAGCCTGGCGATGAGGATACCTTCTTCGTTGCTGACCTCGGCGAGGTCTACCGTCAGCACCTCCGCTGGAAGCTGAACCTCCCGCGCGTCAAGCCCTTCTACGCCGTCAAGTGCAACCCGGATCCCCAGCTGCTGCGTCTGCTGGCCAGCCTGGGCACCGGCTTCGACTGTGCTTCCAAGACCGAGATCGAGCAGGTGCTCAACATGGGTGTCAGCCCCGAGCGTGTCATCTACGCCCAGCCGTGCAAGACCAACTCGTACGTCCGCTACGTCGCCAATGCTGGCGTCCGGCAGATGACCTTTGACAACGCCGACGAGCTGCGCAAGATCGCCAAGCTGTTCCCGGACGCTGAGCTATTCCTGCGTATCCATACCGACGACTCTTCCAGCCTCTGCCGGCTGAGCCTCAAGTTTGGCGCATCCATGGACATGACCGATGGTCTGCTGCGCACGGCGCGGGACCTCGGCCTGAACGTCGTCGGCGTCAGCTTCCATGTCGGGTCCGGGGCTTCTGACCCTAGGGCCTTCCTCAAGGCCGTGCAAGACGCGCACGCTGTGTTCCAGCAGGGCACCGCCTACGGCTTTGACATGAAGACCCTGGACGTGGGTGGCGGCTTCTGCAGCGACTCCACCTTCGAGGGAATGGCTGGCGTTCTCCGCGCCGCCCTCGATGAGTACTTCCCGGCGCACTCGGGCATCAACTTGATTGCTGAGCCCGGTCGGTTCTATGCCTCGACTGCATTCACCCTGGCCTGCAACATTATTGCGCGCCGAACCGTCGAGAACCAGCCTGGCGACGACAACAGCTACATGGTTTACGTAAACGACGGCGTCTACGGCAACTTCAGCAGCATCATGTTTGACCATCAGAACCCGGTCGCTCACGTCCTGCAGGCTGGGCGCAAGAACTACTACAACACCATCGAGGGCCGACCTGTCACCAATGGCGGGATGGAGTACAGCATCTGGGGCCCGACCTGCGACGGCATTGACCGCATCAGCGAGAGCATTCGCTTCAATCAGACGTTGGATGTTGGTGACTGGCTATACTTCGAGGACATGGGTGCTTATACCAAGTGCTCTGCCACTCGATTCAACGGCTTCTCGGATAACCACGACGTCATTTACGTCTGCAGTGAGCCGGGTGCTTTGGCTGCCCTGGAGAATGGCATTTAAATCGGCCTCCGCACCAGAAATGCGGACGAGAGAGGGACCAAAGTAATCACAAAAAAAAAACGGTGTTTTTGATGACTGGAATGGGATGAATACTGAAAACAGAAAGTAATCTTTCCCCTGTTGCTAGTAATCTGAAGGAAATGGTGGTATCTTGCTTTCTAGACTAGTTGTGTTCGATAGACAATTCCCAGTGAATCACCACAGTCTTTGCATACAATTTATATACAAATTTTCTTTCGCTTGCCAGGCTTGCGGCGACCAGACCGCTGATCATGTTGGCAAATCGGATTGATCCCGGGTGGTTTGCGAGAACTGTGGGTTTGCTGCCAATGGCCATAAAAGACATTTTAAGCAGACGCTACCTCCTAGGCCATGAGCTGCATGCCAGATTGGGCAAAAAGTGAATTCGGGACTGAAACATACGCAGCACACTGACAACCTTGGAAGTGACAAGCCCGACCCCGGAAAGCCAACGACAGCCCCCCCCACAAGCGGCAAAGCTACCCCAGATTCCGAGGGCGAGCAAGAGATGCCTCGGCAGGATCTCCGCTTTCTTCGCTCGCATGGAAAGGACAAAAAGGTCGCAACCATGTGCAGTAGACTACCGGATGAAGGAGTTACTTATTAAAGCGATGGACACACATTCCTTCATGGATGGCCCGCAGGGTGCACATACTCTGAACTGTGCTTGACTTCTCCCAGTGTCCGTTTCCGATCTGTAGAACTCCATTGCGACAGCCGTGAAGTATCCGGCCACACAGCCTCGACGCATACTCGAAGGGAGGACGAGACTACCTGAATACGTGAACCCGCCTGCACCTAATTCAGACGACCCCGGGCACCTACCCACAATGGCACCGACCGGCCCCATCACCACGCCGATAACCACCCTCCTGGGGATCCAGCACCCCATCATCCTCGCGGGGATGGCGCGCGTGTCGGGCGGGCGCCTCGCGGCGGCCGTCTCCAACGCGGGCGGCCTCGGCGTCATCGGCGGCTTCATGTACACGCCGCAGCAGCTGCGCGACATCATCGCCGAGATGAAGGCCTGCTTCAGCCGGCCGGACCTGCCCTTCGGCGTGGACCTCGCCCTGCCGCAGCTGGGCGGCGGCGCGCGCGCCACCAACCACGACTACACGGGCGGCCGGCTCGACGAGCTCATCGACATCACCGTCGAGTCCGGGGCGCGGCTCTTCGTCAGCGCCGTCGGGGTCCCGCCGCGGCGCGTCGTCGAGAGGCTGCACGGCGCGGGGATCCTCGTCATGAACATGGTGGGCCACCCGCGGCACGCGGCCAAGGCGCTCGACCTGGGCGTCGACATCGTGTGCGCGCAGGGCGGCGAGGGCGGCGGGCACACGGGCGACGTGGCCACCAGCATCCTGGTCCCCGCCGTCGCGGACGTCGCGGCGTGGTACCGGCCCGCGATGCTGGGCGGGGGCCGGCCCGCGCTGGTCGTCGCCGCCGGGGGCATCTCGGACGGGAGGGGCCTCGCCAGCAGCCTGATGCAGGGCGCCGCCGCGGTGTGGGTGGGGACGCGGTTCGTGGCGAGCGACGAGGCCGGGTGCAGCAGGGAGCACAAGGAGGCTGTCGTCACGTGCGGGCTGGGCGATACGGAGCGCACGCTCGTCGTCTCCGGGCGGCCGCTGCGCATGCGGACCAATGACTACGTGCGCAAGTGGCACCAGAGGCCGGACCGCATTAAGGAGCTGTGCGACAGCGGGATAGTGCCGCTTGAGCACGACATCGAGGAGGGGAACGAGGTCGACCTGCCGCACCTGATGGGACAGGTCGCTGGTGCCATACAGAAGGTCCAGCCCGCGGGCGAGATTGTGAGGGAGATGGTGGCTGAGGCCGAGAAGATGCTCAGGCTGGGAACCAGCTATGTCGATGGGGCCAAGAGCAGACTTTGAGGCCGTTTTGACGGCTGCGTTTACTGGACAAAGCGTATATCAATCATCATTCGTGTGCATGGTTGGACTGCGATGGAGGGTGTGTGAAATGTCTGGATATTCTGTTGGTGGCAATCGAGCCATTCACTGTGCGCATCCTGGAGCGCGGCAGCGTCCAGGCCGACCCAATAGCAGAACAAAACCCTATTTCTTGATGAATTTGCCCTGCAGCCAGCATCTGTACATTTTCAGACGGCGGGCGCGGTTAACGAGCATGCGACGGTCAAAGCCGAGGCTTTCTATCTCGAACAGCGGCTTCTTCTCCGTGTCTTCCTCGACCCCCTCCTCGGCACTGAACTTCTCGCCGGTCCATATGGAGGCCAGCTCGTCCTTCTCGAAGAAGTACACGCGGGTCCCGTCTCCTCGGATGTAGAAGTTTTCCTCGAGGTAGCGGCCCTTTTTAAACCGAACCTGCGCAAGGTCTCCTCTTCCATAGTCACGGAAGCAGACTTCGCCGCCGGGCTTGAGCAGCCGGTGCACGTTGTCGACCGCCTTCTTCCACTGCAATGGGGACAATGCAGAGAAGATGAAGACGAGCAGCGCGACGTTCACCGAGCCCTCCTCCAATCCCGGAGGGAGCTCGTCCGAGGCGACGTCCCACACGTCAGCCTGCATATGCTCGGTGTCATAGCCCTCGTGCGAACGCATGACCTCGACGGCCTTTTTGGAGAAGTCGCAGGCGTGGATCCTGAGCTGAGGGTTCTTGTTCTGCGCAAGGATTGGGAAAGCGGTGTTGCCTGCACCTGCACCTATCTCTAGGAGCGTGACAGGGCCAGCACCCTCCTGGGTTACCTTGTCAAGCACCGGGAACTCCTGCTGCAACCACTTGCGGTTCTTGAAGAAGTTGGCGGTGTTGTTCTTGTAGAACAGGTTCCACCACTTGGCAGGGTCTGAGTTGAAGCGTTCTGTTTGCTGGAGTCAGCCGAGCCGTAATCACAAGGAGAAAGCAGGCACAAGATGTAAAAGGTGGATGTGGCCAGTCAGATGGGAGCGAAAGACTAATAACGAGTACAATGTAGTCATCATGAAGTCAGATGAACTATGCTATGATATGTAAATCATCACAAGAGGCCGTGGGTGCGCAGGATGACAAGACAAGTCAAGTGGTGAGTGTGGAGGGCCGACTTACTCTTGTCAAAGTCAGAGACGGGAGACTGACGCTGCAGCTCGTACTGCTGCTCAGCGAACTCCTTGAACGCGTCGTCAGTCTCCACGTGGTCCCAGGCGTTGAACTCGAAGGGGTCATCGCCCTCCTCGAGGAAGCGAGACCCGAACTGAAAAGGGTCAGACCGCTTCTGGTTGAACTGCGGGTCGTGGGAACGGTGAGGCTGGGGTGCATTGTCGCCAGTAACCGTCAGGGCCGACACGTCCTCGGCAAGCTTCTCCTGCGCATCAGCAGCCCTAACCTGAGGCTCTGACGGAGGAGAAGCAGCCTGTGCCGCGACCTCTGGTGCTGCGGTCATCTCTGTTGGCCGTGAGGCCTTCTGCTCACTCCTCGAGTGCTATCGAAGACGGTCTGGCCGGGCGTGGGAGCTACACAGCATGATGCTGCAAGAGCGCGAGTCTTGCTGCAGTGGTGTGGTGGTTGTGAGTGCAAAGGTGAAGTCTCTCTCTTAAAATTTTCAACCGCCTTTTTGATGTTGCGCTATGAAACCAACCCACTCTAGGGGAAAAAAAAAAAGGTGGCCCAAGCTGAGTTGTGGGGCCCAGACTTGGGCCTAGTCACGGTGGCCGAACGCCGAGGTCGGAACCGATGGTAATTTGAAGCTTTAGTCCTGAGTCTTGATATCATCGCCCTTTCTCTTCGCCCAAAGAAAGAACACGGCTTGTTGCCCCAATGCTAGGTACGATGGTCGCACAATAACAACCGGCCTCGACCCCTAATTTCGCGATGGCTGCAAAGGCCACTGGCCCTCTGAAGCTGGCCAGCAGGGCCTTCGTCTCCCAGCCCCGCCCTCAAGTCCTCACCACTCCGCGCCGGACCTTCCTCGACTCCGTCTTCCAATCCAACAAGCCCCTGACCATCAACGTCTCCCGCACCCTCCCGTACCCGCGCGAGAAGCTCTACGACCTCATAGTCGACGTGGACGCCTACTCCAGCTTCCTCCCCTACTGCCAGCAAAGCCGCGTGACGGGGTGGTCGTGGCCCGAGGCCGGCGGCCGCGCCTGGCCCACCGAGGGCGAGCTCACCGTCGGCTTCGGCCCCGTCACGCAGTCGTACACGAGCAGGATCGTCTGCGTGCCCGGGCGCAGCATCGAGGCCCTCAGCGGGAGGCAGGAGGGCGCGCCGTCGGGGAGCCCGTTCGAGAGCCTGGTGACAAAGTGGACTGTCCAGGATGCCATCGTCAAGCGCATCGGCACCTGGTCCACCGTCGACCTCGACCTCACCATGCGCCTCGCCGACCCGCTCGTGCAGATGATGCTGTCCAAGGTGGTCGACGAGACGGCCACCAGGATGGTCGACGCCTTTGAGCAGAGGGCGAGAGAGTTGTACGGGGAGTCGAGTGGGTGATTTCGATGGGCATGCTGTGTGTGGCCCCATGCGTACACACCTGTTTCTTGAAAACTACTTAAAAAAGATATGATGCTGTCCGCGAGAATCGCTGGATCTGAATCGATGGAATGAATTCAGGAGCTGGCACTGCGGGAGCAGAGCAGAGAGCAGACAGCAGAGTTCCGCTCTGTTGGCTCATGAACTAGATTCGACACCGCTCAGACAGCACGACAAGACGGTCGAAAATATGTATAATTAGTCAGACTCTCGCACCTAGACAAAAAGACAGGTAAATAGATCCAAGCGCTGTATAGACTTATAAGAGGCCATGGAAAGGGCACCCTCCAATCAGGGTCCCACGCCACACATGCCCGAGCCAAGAAAGACCAGCTCCGTTCCTTCATGTTCAGTTGCGCCTTGCAACTTTTTTCCGTCGCGCTAGAAGTGTGGTATCCAGACGTAATGGGTAAGAAAAGTAAAGAAGGAAAAAGAAAAAAAAAAAACCAAGGCGGGCCCTCGCCCTTCCATTGCCTGCCTGAGTGCGTACTCCGGCTCCATATCCAGCTCGCTCCGTACTTGCAATGCCGCCTTGTCGCGTCCCGTCTCGTCTCGCCTCGTCGCCTCGTCGCATCATCACCTCGTCGCATCGTCGCATCGGTATCTCCTCTCCCCGTTCCCATGTCTCGTTCCTCGTTTTATCTGTACCCTCGTACCTCCGTCGACAATAATGCAGGTCATCCACGAAATATCTCGGAAAAGTTCCAGAGTGGCGGTAAGTAGGGGGGTGTAAGTAGGGGGGGGGTGTAAGTTAAAGAGAAATGCTGAAATCAAAAAGGTATCGCTGGGTAAAAGGCCGAGGAGAGCGCAAATGTCCAACCAAAACAGCCAGCCACAAGGTTGGGCCAGAACGTATGAAATAGTGTTGTTGCTGAAGGAAATCCTCCCCGTAAGAACCTTCCCCTGTTAATGCCTGCCGCTCCGTCCGTCAGTGATATGAAAAATAGAAAGGGTCAGTATAGACCAACTTCTTTGAGCTCTTCTTGGGTTTTCCACCAGAAAAGAATTGAATCGTCTTCTTCGCCGTCTTGCCTTTATGCTTCTTGGGGTGCACATCAACAATTTCGGGCTGCGGGCCCATTGCCATTCCCGGCGGCGGATACGGGCGGACACCGGGCGGCGGCGGCGGATGCCGGCCGCCGAGGGGCGCGGCTCCGGTAAAGCCAGGTGGTGGTCTCATGTTCGGGACATGACCACCTCCACGGTGATGGGGCATTGGGCCGACGTGTGGAACAGCCGCGGCACGCCGTCGCATCATATCCAGAATGCGCGCCTGTTCCTCTGGGGGCAGATGTCGCATATGGGGCGGTAGTTGCACGCTGGGGGGCGCTTCCTTCTTCTCCGGCCACATGCGCATGCTAATTTGCCAGCCCGGCTGGACCGTCTTCTCCCAGACCACGGGGAGGATGATCTCGCCGTCAGGCCCTATCAGGTCGTAGTGGCCATCTTGGACGTGCGGGCCGATGACCTCCACGTGCAGAAAGGCTTGCTTAATGAGATCCTCCATGCTCTGGGAAGGAAGGGTTAACAAAAGACATGCACAAACAGTGGCGGGGAGGCGGGCTTGGTGTACATACGTTCCAGGTTGCGCAGAGGTTCCAAGGGAAGTTGAACTTCCTCCCCACGGCGTCCTTGAATTTGATGGGCTCCTTGTCATCGCCCGCCGCCTTCTTCGCTTCCTCAGCCACCTTGGCTTTGGTATCCTCCTCGATCTTCTTGAGAAGCTCTTCTCTCTCTTTCTTGGCTTCCTCCTCCTTCTTCTTGGCGTCTTCCTCGTCCTGCCGCTCCTTGTCGAGCTTCACCCGCGCCTCGTGCTCGTACTTGAGCCTAGCAGCTTCTTCGGCCGTTTTCCTCTCTTCCTCGGCCTTCTTGTCGGCTTCAATCTTGTCTCGCAGCGCCTTCTCCGCCCTGATTCTCGTTTCCTCCTCGAACAGCTTCTGCCGCTCGGCTTCCTCCTCCGCCTTCTTCTTGGCGAGTTTGTCCGCCTCTTCTTTGGCTTTCATTTCGGCCTCGTACTTGAGCCGAGCATTGTCCTCCGCCCTCTTCCGCTCTTCCTCCTGCTGGGCCTTGCGCTCCTCCTCGGCCTTGAGAGCTGCCTCGTACTTCTCTTTGGCCTCGCGCTCGGCCTTTGCCATGGCCTCGGCGTGCTGTCGCTGGCGCTCGGCTTCCTCTTTCCTCTCTTTCTCGAGGCGGTCCCTGGCGTCGCGTTCGGCCTTGGCCATCATCTCTGCATGTTGCCTCTGGCGCTCGGCTTCGGCTTTGCGCTCTTCCTCGATGCGCTCCCGTGCAGCCCGCTCGGCCGCGATCTTGGCAAGCTCGATCTCCTTCTTGGCCTCCTCCTGCGCCCTCTGCATCTCCTCCATTCTTATCTTGAAGGCGCGCTCGGCGTCCTCTCGGATCTTCTGCTCGATATCGGCCTGCCTTTTCGACTCTTCCTGTTGCTTGCGCTCGGCCTGCAGGAGCTCCAGTTGCTTCTTCATCTTCTCCATCTCGGGGTTTGGTTTTTCCTCTGCCGGCGCTGGGGTCCTGGGCGGAGCCGGCGCCTCGGTTGGGGCAGGAGGCGGCGACGGGTACATGTATTGGGCAACGTGGGGTGGCGGCATGGCGAAGTTTGGCGCAGCGACAGGGCCAGCACCGGCGTAGAACCCAGGTTGCTGGTAAGGCATCATGTCGTAGGGCCGCGGCTCCGGGAAGTAGCCGGCGCCCCCCACGGGTGCCATTGGATTGAAGGGATTCTGGCCAAAAGGTACCACCTGACCCCCATAGCCGTGGTGCGGCGGTGCATATCCGCTGGCGATGCTCTGAGGCCCCGGATAACCGCCCCTTCCTCCATAATATCCCTGGTGTTGAGGCGGAAAGTGGCCTCGTGAGCTGTTGTACATCGAAGAATCCTCGTACGGGTCGCTCATGTTTTGCAGGTGATCCGGCGGTGGTGGTGGCACTTGCGGAGCCGGTCTGTAAGGATACCTTGGCTGCCGGGGAATGCTATGCTGGCGTGGAGCGTTGCGCGCAGCACCCCGACTGCGAGGTCGCGGGGGTTGAGTGCGGTAGTCCGCCGCCGCGGAAGCCGAGTCGCTCGGGTCTATGTCGTCTTCCTGCGACGTGTAGTCCTCCTCGTCCGCCTGAGAGTCGCTCTGGTCGGTGAATTGAGACTCGTCCTCCCCGTCTGTAATCGATGACGTCGTGGGGTCTACAGTAATTATCGGCCTTCTTTCTCTGGGATTGCGAGAAAGAAGCAGCAGTGTCAGCTCACGGGGAACCCGACAGAGCTGAGGGGGCCAAGAAGGCAGAGCCTTGCGAAGAAGTCCGTGGTCTGGGACGGGGGACAGCCGCCGGCGCGCGGAGTCGCAGAGAGATCAGCAGAGGATGGCTCACCGGGACATTTGGAAACGATGTAGGAGTGAAACCCCTTGCACCAGGCAATCTGCGAAGAGATGGCCGGAGCAAAGGCGCTCTCCCTTGGATAGCGGCTGCAAGCTAGTGCCCTGGGCTGGTGCAGCTGGAATGACACCCAGCCGATATCGTGGCGACAGGATTCGCGAGGGGGAGGGTGGGGGGCGGCGACGGCGTCTGCTGTGTATAAGAAACAACCCCGCAGGACGCGACCCGGCAGACCAGGGTGTTGTGTAATGTAATGGTGATAGAAGCCGTAGTATGGGCGCACCGTCTGCGAGTGTAAGCTTCGGTTCGGGGGGCGTCACGAGCTTGATGGCGCTGGAGCTGTACGCAGGGGCAAGTGAGAGGCCGGAGAAGGCTGTGTGTGATGCGTGTGTGTGTTGGGGTGTTGTGTGTGTGTGAGAGAGATGTTTTTGGGTGAGTGACGGAGGCGTGATGAGTGGGTGGGTATTTGCCCAGGTGATTGTCTAAGTCCCGGACCCTCAGGTGAGACTGTAGAAAGTTCTATCTACCTGCCCGGCATTTTTCAAAGCAAAGCGGCGAGGACCTGGCCGGGTTGTCCTGGCCAAGGCGAGCGTCAAAACAACGTTGGGCTCGAATGAGACCGGGCGGATTGGGTTGCGTTCAGCCAGCTGGGGGGGGTTGCGGTGAAGAAAGGGCTTCCGAAGTACCAACGAGTCTACTAAGCCTTGGCCGGGACTTGTTTGGGCTCGCAGTGGACGGAGCACAAGTTTTATTCACGAGCTGACTTTAGGCGGGAATGCTGCCCCCTGGCTCCTCGTCTCAAACAAGGAAAAGAGCACCCTGCTGCGGCCCGAGGTATGTAATGCGCTGGCTCGAGCACTAGGAACTGCTGCAGACTGTTGTGTTCCTACGCCCCGACGGTACCAAGGAATCTTTGCTCCAATCCCGTCCCAGATACAAGGAGTCAAGGGAGGGGGCGCGAAGAGACTGGCTCCAGGAAGATTCTGGTGCGCTTTGCGATGTCCCTGCCGTCTACACAGTAGACAACTTATTTCCAGGGCACTTCGCAACCGCTCCAGCTCTTCCTCGTCATACGATCCGGCAACGACGAGAATGGTCAGGGCCCAACGATGGTAGCATTCGAGTCAGGTGGTCGGGTTCTGTCAAGTTGCTGGCGTCCAAGTGGTTGCCCAACGTTGTTGTTTGAGGCTAGAACTTCTGAGAAGTCCGAGAAACGTCGACCCCTCCTGCTCGGATGGGTCCGCTCAGATCGGCGAGGCATTAAAGGCGCCCCACCTTTTGCGCCCTCTCTAGCCTCTCGAATTGATAGACGAATAAGGCAGCAGCATCGTTATGGAAGATAGGTGAACTCGTCTCGGATAGCCGCAGAGGGGTTCCTTTCAAGGACCGGTAGGGTGAAGCTGGCCCAAGGCGACAGAAGGGTGCGCCATCAGACTGCCAGTACAGACGAGTCGGCTGACCTCTTGTCCAATAACACCCAATAACACCGGACTCGAGCCCGCGTGTAAGCCGGACATTCGGTAGGAGGCGCCAACCTGCCGGACGACGACCGTTACAACGCTGGAAGGCAGACACCAGGGGCTATCCATGGTGCTAGCCTGATCCCGAGGCCTAGACTAACCAGACAACCAGGTCACATTTTGCGTGCGGCATCCTGCCCGCCCCAAGCCCCGGGCAAGACATCTGATCCTCTGGGTTCTCTGCGGGCTGTTGCGAATCTGCTGTTCTGGCCCCTCCTGGGCTGTGCATTGGCGGTGCCACTGCAGTTGCCGGGGCAGGTCCATTCCTGCATGTTGACGCAGCCTAGGACAATGAAATGCTTGGGCGCGGCCAAGAGCGGAAGTCCTGCAGGTGGAGGTGCATCACGCCAGTATTTGACAGGGCACGAGGACACAGCAACATCGCGGATTCGTCCAGGGCCTTTACCAAGTTTTCCCACCCAAACAGTCGACCGATTGTTTCACGCCCGTTAGTCTGAGCAGTTCCGCCGCGCATCCAAAAGGCGGTGGGGATGATGACAATGCAAGCTTACAGCCACACTTATGCATACCTAGATGTCTTTTAGTCCCGGCCGCAGCCCTCCATTGCCACCCAGAGTTGCGTGACAGTCCTCAGGACGCCAAAAGGTAGGCATGGGAAACGAGGTGTGGTAGAAACTGTGCTTGAATTGTCTAGGTAGCCCGGCAAAGGCACGGCCGCCGTATCACGTCGCTGACGGGGAGCCGCATTGCGATAGATCACAGTAGTCCGACCCCGTGGTTGCATTGCGGCTTGACGGGATGCTGACGGCAAAGATGAATGCAGGGAATCAGGTCGAGCGAGTGTCGACAAAACGGCTTGATGCAAGCCTGGCCCTTGTGCCTCCCCAAAGATCCGGAACCCCGGCCGAGCTGCTCTCACTTGCAACGCATCCTGACCCGAGTGGGTATATATTGACTGGCGTACTTCGGATGAGCTTGTGCCACCCAGCGTCACAATTTTGTTGCCGCCTTTTTGCGTCCTTTTGGATCACTTTTCCCGGCTGCGAGTGGCGCCACGTGCATTGCACAGCCAACTCGGACAGCTCAGTATCCACCGCTCATGCAGGTTCACGTCGTCAGGCACCAATCGTGTATCGTTCCAAGTGCACTCTGACTGGCCTGGAATCCCACCGACACACGCTCCTGCTCTGTGTGACTCATGGACGGCGATCCAACGCGCGGGAGACATCACGGCCCTTTGGGCAGTTTCCCGTTTACGGCGCGCTGGCAAAGGCTGCATTCATCTGACGATGCCCGAAGACTCTTTAGCAAGAAGCTCGCGGGCCGCCTCGACCTCGGATCCTTCATATCCGCTCCAGCCACTCTCCTTTGCCGCACTGCGGCGCACAATTTCAGACAGCTTCGCAGTGGCCTTCTCGCCGAGCTTCTCGACAGTGGCTGTGGGCGGAATCGCGAAGTCCTCTGGGTCTGTCGGCTTGCCGGACTTTGTAGCCGATTCCAACAGTTTCGAGGTGATCTGGAATTCGTCAGTATAGATCGCGAAGGCGCTCATACTGTCTCGAACGTCTTACCAGCTTGAGCCCGTAGTATCCGCGCAGGTAGTCGTCGCACAGCTCAATGCTTCGGCAGAATCGCTTCAACGACTCCCCAAGATGCTTGCGCGAAGTTGCCTCGTCTGCGCCCGAGGAAGTCGAGGCCATGTACAGGACCTCACCAAGGCGAGCGTGTATCTGCCTCGAATCATCAGCAACTGTCCGTGATCGTACTGTGGTATGGGGGGCACCGACATTCCAGGCGTTGGGCGCCAGCACCAAGACTTCCTCAAGAGCGTAGATAGCCTGCGCATACATCCCCTGCGAGCAGTATATGTCGGCCAGTTCAGCCCAGGACTCAGCGTCGACGGGGCAGAAGTCCAGGAGGGCTGACAGCCCAGCCACAGCGTCGGCAGGCCGACCGAGAGTACGGAGCAATGTGATGCGTCGTTTCGTGATGGGCTGAAATGGAATTAGTTCCGTGTGATTCACAGCAGGCAAAACTCGGGACCACTAACAATGTTGGTCTCGTTCTTGGCCAAGATCTCGTCGTATTCTTTCAGCACCTTCTCCAGCGCAGCGTTGTTGGGAGCATCCGCTTCCTTCAAGAGCCCCTTGAAGGCCATTATGCGCTCATTGTCATCGCCGAACCTTAGAATCAGCCTCTCCAGGCACTCGTGGGCGGCCTGCTCGTCGCCTGTGCGCAGGCACGAGAGCAGAAGATTCTCGACGGTGAGCCATAGCTCGGTGTTTTCGGGTGCCGAGACGAGGGACGCCAACGGCGAGGACGAGATGGTGCGCGGCGAGTTCTTGAGGATCGCAGGAGCGCGTTGCGATAGCTCGAGAGCTTGCGCCGGCGACAAGTGGCTGGGAGGGTGGAGGAGCGAGGGGGCCATTCTGGATTCTTCTGGGGGCAGTCAAAGACCTGCCAAGGAGTCCAATGATCAGAACAATTGGCGTGTGGTTGAGCAGGCGATGCCGTGGCGGAGCTTCTGCCCAGGCGTAGTCTTGGTAGTAGACAGACAGACGGGATGGGTTGAAGCTGTGGGTGGAGCTGTTGCTGGACTGTACTGTAGTGTATTGTACGTAAGGCGCTGGTTGCTGCTCGAGGGACGGGGACAGGGACGGGGACAGGGACAGGGACCGTAGCAAAGAATGGACCGTACCTTTGTACCTTTTGGTGCCGAGCCTGGTGCGCCGTCTACATTACGTGGGGCACTTGCTGGCAGGCCGATGATGTGCTGCTAACCAGGCCGGAGCGAGCCCAAGGCGAACGACCACCACCACTAGCACCGCCATCAGCAAACAGCTCTCCGGAAAACACCCAATACTTGCACACGCCACGCCACGAATACCTGAAGAACCGGTCCGAAACCCTCAACGACGACTCGGGCTGGCAGGAACACTGCAGCATGTCAAAAGGCGGCATGCGTCAGTGCCTATCTCGTCTCATGCGCTGAGCCCCAAATATCTCCTCCCTCCTTCCCGCCCACTACCAGCCGTGACGGCTTGACAGGCGTGGTCGCGCCGCAAGTTGGCCAAGATGTACGCACTTTTTTTCTTCGCAGCTGAACTACGGGTATACGGGTGTGGGAATGACCGCTGATGCCATTGCAGGTTCGAGAAATCCCTCTACGACCTCATCAGAGGCCTACGGAATCACAAGGGACACGAGAAGGAGTATATACAGAACTGTCTGAAAGAATGCCGCGCAGAGATTCGAGGCCAGGACATGGGTCAGTTTATATCATGCCTGAGTTGAGTCCTGTTCGTAATAGTCTAACAAATCGAGACAGACATCAAGGCCACCGCCTTGCTCAAGCTCATTTACCTCGAGATGATGGGCCACGACATGTCCTGGGCCTCCTTCAACGTACTTGAGGTCATGTCTTCTCCAAAGTACCACCAGAAGCGCATTGGCTACCTAGGCGCAGTCCAAAGTTACCGTCCAGACACCGAGGTTCTCATGTTGGCCACGAATCTCTTAAAGAAGGTGGGCGCCCAGTCCGGACCCGTCCTCCAACATGTCCATGTCTGTCAGGCTGACCGTGCTTGTACAGGACCTCACCACCGGGGCCACAAACACGATATCCCTACCAATACACGCACTGCCTCATTTCATAACGCCATCGCTGGCGCTCTCAACCCTGGCCGACCTCCTTCCGCGACTAACACACACGAACCCCTCGATACGAAAGAAAACAATAGTTACCTTGTACAGACTAGCCCTGGTATACCCTGAGACTCTGAGGGCAGCATGGCCGAAGATCAAGGAGCGTCTCATGGCGCAGGACGAGGACCCAAGTGTCACGGCTGCCATCGTCAATGTCGTCTGTGAGCTCGGTTGGAGACGGCCCCACGACTTCTTGCCCCTCGCCCCCAGGCTTTTTGAGCTTCTCGTCGACGGTGGGAACAACTGGATGGCGATAAAGCTAATCAAGCTGGTGAGTATCGTTGTCCCTGGGAGCTACGGACTTGACCGCTAAATGTCTCACAGTTTGCTACCTTGACGCCACTTGAGCCGAGGCTTGTTCGTAAACTATTGCCCCCTTTGACAGACCTCATTCGAACGACGCCTGCCATGTCGTTGCTTTACGAATGTATAAATGGCATCATCCAGGGAGGCATCCTTGGGAGTGACGACGATGTATCAGGCAGCGAGGAGATCGCGTCGCTGTGCGTTACCAAGCTGCGCGGAATGATCATGGTTGATGGTGACCCGAACCGTAAGAACCGGAGGACCCTAGTCTAACTCACAGCCGAGCTGACAGCACCACACAGTCAAATACGTTGCCCTGCTTGCGTTCAACAAGATCGTGGTCACGCATCCGTTCATGGTAGCGCAACAGGAGGATGTCATCATGGAGTGCATAGACAACCCTGATATCACGATACGCGTCCAGGCTCTCAATCTAGTGCAGGGCATGGTCAGCAGCGATAATCTGATGTCCATTGTCGGCCGTCTGATGAGGCAGCTGAAAAGCTCCGCCTCGGCTGGCAGGTCAGCTGCTCAAAGACAGGAGAGCAATTCCGATTCGGACGCGGACGCTGAGGTCAACATTGATCTATCAGAACACGAAATCGACCAGGCGCCCCCCTTACCGGACGACTATAAGGTCGATGTCATTAATAGGATCTTGACAATGTGCTCACGGGACAATTATAGCCACCTCGTCGACTTCGAGTGGTACATCGATATCTTGACACAACTCGCACGGGTGGCTCCTGTTCCCGGACCATCCAACGATGCGGCGGACCACCTGGCAAGAAATTCCAAACCCTCATCGGGAGATGTGTCAGCCAAGATTGGAGACGAACTGAGAAACGTGGCGGTCAAAGTTATGGCAATCCGCCCGAACGTGGTCGGCGCTGCCGAACTAATCCTGCGACAACTGTGCACTTCCTCCGCTCAACCCATTACCTCTGGGGCTTTGAGGCCAATGGCATGGATTGTGGGCGAGTATTCCGACCACTTGCTGTCGTCAGAAGACACACTGGGGTATTTGCTGCAGCTGATACCACGAGCAAAGGACCCAGATGTTCTCGCATCTTGTCTCCAAGCAACTATCAAGATATTTACCCAAGTCGCAGGGAGTGATTTAGAGCTCTGGACCTCGGAACGAAAGGCCAAGACATCACTGCTCCTGGCACGAATAATACACGTACTGGAGCCTCTTGTGCTTCATCCCAACTTGGAAGTACAAGAGAGGGCAGTCGAGTTTACAGAGCTTCTCAAGTTGACTTCTGAGGCTGTTTCCGCACAGGACGCATCCACAGATAAGGTTCAACAGGACCCACCGCTCCTACTCACCCAGGCCATTCCGTCTCTATTCACCGGGTGGGAGCTGAACTCTGTGGCACCGGCCGCGCAGTCCAACGTGCCACTGCCAGAAGGTCTTGACCTAGACGAGCCGATCCATCCTAATCTGGGCAACCTATTATCCTTAGCAGACGACCTTCGCCTCGGAGCGGAAGAAGAGGATGAATTTGAAGTCTACTACCATCAAAAGCCACCGGCTGCAAGTATCTCTTCTAGTGAGCCGGCGATCAGTCGACTGGCCGACGCTCCTGAGGAAGTTGTATCTTCGTACCAGGCCAGCGAGGAAAGTTACCTGGACGCCGACATCCTGGCAAGGCGAAAGGCAGAACGCGCAGAGAGGAACAGAGACGACCCTTTCTATATCGGCGACCCATCCAGCCGTACGGGCACGTCGACACCGATTCACAGCATCCTGCAAAATGAGAACGGTCCGGACCTCGACATTGACGCCATACCTATCATGCAGCTCGACCTGGGCGGTGTCGATAACGCACCCGCACTGGCCTCGCCAAGGCAATTTGCGCCCAGGCCGAAGCCACGCCAGAGAATTGTCGTTGCACAAGACGAGAACCTTGGAGGCAGTGGCGTATCTACACCGCGCAACTACGACTCGGAAGCCAACAACTCGGATAGCCTGGCGAAGGCGCGGGTCAAGACGATCAAGCAATCCCTCCTCCAGGTCGACTCGAGCAATCTCGGGAGCCTAAGCCTCGAGGGCGGCGAGGGCGGAGAAAACGCAGACGGCGGGTATGACTTTGAAAGGCAGAAGAGGGAAGAGGCGGAGATGGTCCAAGCGATGAAGGAAGTCGAACGCTTACGGCTCGAAATGCAGAGGGCGAACGAGAGGATACACGTGGCGCAAGGGGTTGAAGGGACGGTGGTCAAGAAGAAGAAGAAGGCCTCAAAACCAAAGGCCGTCCCAGATGAGGCCGGCGAGGCTGGCGACCCCGTTGCGACCAAGGTCAAGAAGAAGAAGAAGAAGCCTGCTGTACCGGCCGATGAGGGCGGCCAGAACAGAGAGGGCAGTGGTGAGGCTGGTGAGGCTGGTGAGGCTGTGGTGAAACCAAAGAAGAAAAAGAGACCCAAGCCGCCGGTCGAGATTCAGGATGCTGCTTAGATACCCGAGACTGTCATAAACAGTAGACTCAAGCATGACAAGCGATGAGTGCGTCTCTTCCTGGCCGATTGTGCCCTTTGCAGTCCAATATGAATGAGAACCAACGACCCAGAAGTTGACCCACGAACACCCCCTAGCTGATAGCTGATACTGGCACCTACTGAGATCTATATTTTGAAGCATACTTTTGGACCGTCCCGGTCCTGCCCGAACGCCCGGTTCAAAGCCGGACACCCGTCTACTCGGCTTGCGCCTTGTTGATATCTATCTCGGCAAACCTCTTCCTCACCAGATCAGTGGCGTACACGTCCGCACCAGGCACCAGGGGCGTCTCCATCCTGCCAGCCCTCAGCTCCTCCGCCACAGCAACCGCCTTCTCCTTCTCCCTGTCCCCGCCGCCCTCGAGCCGGACAAAGGCCGGCTTGTTCCTCTTCTCGTCCCCGCCCTCGCTCTTGAAGTGGTAACCCCTGGCCCGGGGACGCGTGCCCATACCGACGGGGAACTCGGGCTCGTACGCCCTCTGGAAGGCCCTGCGGTCGTCCTCGAAGGCTCCGGATCCGACGGAGGCGCGGACCCCCGCGAAGAAGCCCGCCACCGTGTGGTGGTTGTGCACCTGGAGCAGCGTCCAGGCGAGCATCTCGCGCGCGTTGAGGAGGTGGTGCAGGTACGCGCGGTGGTGGTGTGTGCAGGCGTAGCAGGTGCAGCCCTCCACCAGGGGCGCGAGCGAGGCCGTGTTCTCCGGGTCAGTGAGGTCCGTCCCCAACGGGTGGGGGGCGGCGGCGGCGGCGGCACCCCCGCTTGTGGCCGCGTCGCCGCCTGTTTCCGGCGCGGGGAAGGTGAACGTCATGGCCACGCCGGCGTCGGAGGTGGCGTTGATGAAAGGGAGGATGAAGGCGTCGATGCCGAGGGAGACCTGGCGGAGGACGTCGTGGGGGCTCGCCGGGGGCGCGAGGGAGAGCCGGGCCAGGGGCGTCAGGGCCGGGTAGTCGGCCAGGTCTGGGAGAATGTCTGTATCGTAGATGGCGAGGCCGCTCAGTATATCGGCGATTTCATCCGACAAGTGGTTCAGGTACTGCCACTGCATGGGGTACGGGGCCGGTAGCGTCGGCGCGAAGATGGACGTGCCCGAAGACCGCAGCTCGTCTGGATGCACCGAGGCGCGGAACTCGGACATCCACTCCTCTGTACGCTCGCACATCCTGTGGAGGCTCTTGGACTGCGGCGTCGTGTCTTGGCCGTAGTTTATGTCGCCGAGGGGGATTGCAATATCCGGCTTCAAGGCCTGGATGGCGTTGATATAGTCTGGATTCCTCAGGGCCTGGAAGCCATTGGAGGTGAAGATCTGTATATAGTTGTCACTGTTCCCGATGGGAGCCTTGACTGGAGGGACCCTGCGTGGCCCCAGTATCGTGACTGACGCAGAGGGCAGTGCTGTGAAGGCGTGGAGGCGCTTCCCGTCGGATGCAGGAATCTTTTGCGCAGCAGGGATCCTCGTGATCTTCTTCTGAGACTTCTCAACCACTACACGCATATTGTCAGCTCGACGCCGCCCTCGGAATGGTTTGCAGGATAAACTCACGGTCCTCCATGGCCATATACGCACCCGGGAGCCCGCCATGCCTTGCTATCGTGTCCGGTGTCAGGTGAGGGACCACTCCTCTCGATGCCACCGCAAAGTAGTTCGGCGTATCGACGGCCTGACGCTGTGGGAGCACAAGCCTTCCCAGCCTCGCCGCCACTCCCTCGCCCCCAGCTGTCTTCAAAGTGTCGAACCTCATGCCATTGTGTCGATCCTTCTCACTCATTGTGAGCTCTGGAAGCCTTCGGAGTAAAACGTGCTTGGTCAGCAACACAAGGACATGACTCAAATCCAGCAGTTACCGCCAATGCAGCCGACGTTGTTTTCACAAATCCTGTTGACAAGAGTCTGCAAGTGTGCAGAGAATCAAGACTCAGATGGACAGACTTGAAACGAACTGGCTGAAACGCTGTAGTACAGACTCGAGATGTGGCCTGCCGTGTGCCTCGGTGGTTGATTGGTACTCGTCCAAGTCCCCATTCTGGTCGAGTTGCAAAAAGAAGGGTCGCTGCCCGTCCCGTCCGCTCAGGTGGAACACCCTCAGTCCCAGTACCCCCAGGTCTAGCTCCAAATTTATAAAGTATCACATTCAATATTGACCAAAAATTGTAGGGCAATAAAAAAATCATTTTAATTATAAAGCAAGCCTAATATCAAAGTGAGCTTGATTGTTTTTGATTATATTATAATAGTAAGGGCAAAAACTGATATTAGTCAGGCCTGCGTGGGCCTGTTGACCCCTGTGACAACCCCTTATCGATAAGCCCGTCCAGTCTACACCCACAGTCTAGAGAGCCTTCTGGTGTACCTACGTGCTTAAGTAGGGAGCGATGTAATGAGTGTCATTAGTGCTACTGGAACAGAAGACGAAGCAGCCCTGATGGGTGCAGATCTAACCTCTAGGGAGTCCGCAGAGTGGGCAGTCACATGGTGGCAGCGACCTCCAGCGGTGCATTCACAGTGACCAACATCTCAGGCGTCTCCTTCTCCCTCTTAAACTAGCCTCCTTTGAACATCTATATGTATAATTGATTGCAAATTTTGAGTCCTCGTGCCATAAATTCTGAGCGATGTCTGATTTACTTTGATTATCTTATGAGCTTGTAGTCTGAACCGTGCTATCTAAACTATGCAAGTATAAAGCACCGGAGTAGTCTCGGACAAGACGCCGGAGTACCAAGGCACTTCGGACACGGCGTCGGAGAAGTCCAAGACTGAGAAACTTTCCCAACGTAGACAAGACCAGCTATTAATAACAGCCCTGGAACTTTTCAATTGATGAGATAGTCCAACAGTTCTTTCATCATCCAGTCAAGCAAGCCTACCGATTCCTTCCACCACAACGTCCGAGCAAGTACGGACCCTTCCCAGCGGTGCAGTTCAGATCGCTCCGCGCTCCGGCACCGCATTTCGTATCGCCAAGGGCCAGAGGTTCTCGGTCATTGACCCAAAGGGCGCCTCGGTCGCGGATCTCGTTGCCTTCAGCGCCAACGATCCCCGCGAAGCTCTCAGCAACGGACGGTCCTTCGATTATGCCTCCAAGCTCCTTTTCTCAGCGGGCGACAAGCTCTACAGCAACCGAAGCACCGTCATGCTCAGCATTGTCGAGGATACAGTGGGAAGACACGACTTTCTCTACACACCTTGCTCCAAGGATACCTTCCGCCTCATGTATGAAAATGCTCCAGACATTCCGGGGTGTCATGGGAATCTTGCGCATGTCCTCGCCAAGTTCGGCATACCAGAAGATAGCATCCCTACCCCGTTCAATGTGTTCATGAACGTGGCTGTCGATGGCAATACCGGAGGTTTGGAGATTCGTCCACCGCTCAGCAAAGCCGGGGATCACATCGATTTTGTTGCGGAGATGGATTTGATCATCGGCCTGACAGCATGTTCTGCACCGAAGACCAATGCCGGCAGCTTCAAGCCCATTGAGTATAAGCTGCACTGATCAAGATGTGATTGTGGCTTGGGCGCTTGGATATCGAATTTGCTTAGACTTGGGACACGGTTTTGTAAACTTCATAGGGAAGAACTGTGAATATCTGATATGAAATAGAAGTGGGCTCTGAAGAAACACCCTGGCGGTTTGGGCTATAAATGAGATCTCGCTCGGATTGCAAAGACACTTCAAGCACTCGGTCAGAGAGTGCTGCCTACTGGTGTATCGTACCCGTTTATCGAGGTGGGGGGAACCCTTCTGTGCTCATCAAATTGTAGCAGCTCTCTTTACCGATTTTATCTCAGTGTCATCAGTCGCCTATGGCGCGATGACTCCTCCCACTGGCAAATTTCGTGTCAATAGGCGGGAAAACTTGGCACTCAAAAGGCTATCTCGATTCAAGATGCGCCAATGTGAAAACTCTTAAATTGACTACTCTGGATCACTGTAGCAATTGCCCACGTTTCTTGGAAATTACGGAGCCAAAGGAAATTTAGAACATTGGTGGAGTCAGACGCAACAGAATGGAAAGTAACCTTCAAGCTGTGAACTGTTACGTCACCCACCAACCTACCTAGGTAGGCCTCGCTCCATTGTCATTTCTGATTGAAGAGCACACTGTATTGATATCTATCTGGCCATGCCATTCTCCATAATCATGTATCCAAAAGTACCTGGTTGGCATCCTGCATAGGTCACAGCTCGGCCCAGAGCCCGACGATTTCAGTTGCCACAAGTTGAATTATGTCACCAATTTACTTGAACTTCCAATGTGAGACCCGGTCTTGTCAATTGGTGGATTTTTAGTTCGTATCAAAACGAAGGCATTGAGGATCAGCGGATCGTCTGGGATCTTTGGCGGGACTGTGACGAGGCCAGGCTTCCTGAAGTCGAGAAACCGACAGATACTGCAAGCAGCATCTTGACACAGTCGTGATCAGCACGCAAACACCAAGTCAAATTGGCCCTAGAAAGATAAGAAACTTCGGTGACGAAGTAGGATTGATGATCGTGTCCAAAAAGCGCCTGCTTTTACGTACAGTCCTTGTCGAGGAAAGAGAACACCACCAATCCTCCGCACACCATCTTGATGTTCGAGCGTGTCGGAGCGCGACCCCGGTTTGGGACTTTGAGGACGAATGTCGCTGGGCGACGGCGGTACAGGGCTGGCAGCCATGGGCGGATTCATCATTGCAATGGATCGCAACAGGCACTGCCACAAGTGCTGTGTCGTTTAGGGCAACAATTTTCTTTTTAATCTGCGCATGCTTAAAATTAGTCCCCTCGAGATGGGTTGATTGGAACTGCACGCCAATAATGTCTCCGGCGGCGCTGTGGTCCACAGGCGACTCGACATGCTGAAATAGTAATCCCGATGTCTTGCGGGTTGCTGAGGAGAGGTATAAGATCCGCTAGGATATGCAGGGCAGAGAGTAAAGCAAAAATGGCATAAGCCTTTAATGTTCTATTGCCCACACTAAACAAGAAACGAACGTCTAATGTCGTGGTGATAATCAAGAACAGCTAGTGGTAGCTACTTAGTCAGTGGGTCTTTCCAAGCCTTACAAGATCTCAAGGCTACTGTAGTTTTGGTGATATAGTGATGGATGGTCCGCGATACCCTGCCAGAAGGATAGTTCGGACTCCAGGAAATCCTGCCCAAGCTGCTGTTCCCATGTGACCTCATCTTCCAGCCCTTGTTGTGGATGAGGTGGTGCTATAGTATTCGGCTGGGAACTCATCTCGTCGCCGAGTACGAGGTCTAGAAACCGATGGATCGTTTGAGCAGCCTTGGTAAGCAACGCGTAGTTGGCTTCCCCTGCTTGCGCAACCGTACCCTTCTCGATTTCCGTAGTAAGGACCGCAAGGTCTTGGAGAACGCTGCTCCGAGATATTCGTAGGGAGGTTGGAGTGAGTTGGGGGTTGAGCATAACTAGCAATATAATACCCGCGGCCGGCAAGCCATAGTGAGCAATCTACCAAGTATTAACGTAGTCCATTGGCATGTAGAACACGAGCGGAGCCCCTTGAACGAACCTTCCAAGATAACTTCGTGCCTGAGTTCGATAGCTCGTCCCGTAATACGATGACCTCGACTACTAACTTCAGCATCTCGATGGCGACTTTTATCAAGGGTTCGTTGGTTTCTGAGAGTCGATCCCATTCCAAGCGATGTATCAAGAACGACAGGTGTAAGTGGTTGAGCCGGATGCTAGCGACGAAGTCTCGTTCAAAAGGATCTGCCGAGTGGTTCCTAACGCTATCTCGAACGCGGAAGTGCTCCGGCAAAGAGTTCCACTGCGTAAGTGCTTTCCTTTTGAGCTCACTGCATTGCCCCGAGATTATCAGAATAAGGACCAAAGGCGAGGGCTGTGCCGAACTCACTCAAGGGTTTGCCGACATTCGGACCGGTTGATGTCAAACATGAGCTCCATCACATCTTCTTTGAGAAGGGCGCATAAGGCTGACCAACGTGTCTCCGCACGGTAGTTCATGGTAGAATTTGGGTCCCACTGGTAAAGGTCCAGCTCATCTGACAACGGGGATTCGCAGCTCAGAGGAAGTCGGTTATCAGGAACTTGGAAATGGCAAAATCTTTTGCTCAAACGGGGTGGACGACCGAGGAAAAGGGATGAATTTTTATCCGCCGAGTATATTCGAGCAAATGCCGCTTTCCGTAACTCAACAAGGAACCATGGCGTGTTTGGTTTCAGGGACACGTCTTCGTGGTATCCGAGCGCCATGGTAGACGATATGACGTCGCCAACTCTCCGCCACATGTGGTAGCCTGTGTGTTTATTAGTAACTAATGACCGTGGGTCATAGGGCTTCCATGCTCTGATCTCCATAGATGTATGAATGTATAATACAGTGTTCATACTGCAAAATGTGCTGCAGGTCATTCAGGCAATCAAGTGCCAGGCAAATCTCCAGGGAGCTGGTGATCAGCCTCAATAAGAACACCCGGAGCTGAATCTTCTGTTCATGTGTGGCATACAAAGGAGGGAAAAAAGGGATGTCCGCGGAGGCTCGGAGGGCAGCGCACATGAATATTCCTATCGTCTCCCAGCGAGTATTTTCGCCTGTGAATTCAGCCGTGAAGGCCGGCAGAGTTGTCGCGGCAGTGATCGCCAGCGGGCTATTAGTATTCCTGAGCAAGTTGGAAGCCATGTCGAGATGCCAGTGGGGCCCTTCAAATGAAGTCAGGCAGGAATAGTTGCTGCGCCTAGAGAACGTAGCAACGAAGGGTTCCGCGAGGGCCAGATTAATTCCCCTTTGGGTCCAGAGCAAAACGAGTTCCTCTAAAGGCTGGAGCCCAAACATTGTTACCACTGACCTAATCGACTCTGCCCCTTGCTTTATTTGGGGTTGGCTGTCAACAGAAGGTTGCTCGCGACAGAGCGAAGGGTTGAGTATGCCATTGGCCGCAGGATCCTGGTCAGCGTCATCTGGAAATATCTTGTCGAATATGGTGACGTGGCTTGAGCGGCCAAGGTGACCTGGGTTCGGATACAGCTGAGTGCGGCTGGTACCCGGAGTTCGTGACACAGTCGGAGACAAGGTCTGGGCCGAGCCATCACTCCTATGAGGATAGAATTTAGCCCGCTTATTCAGATATGCTATGAGGGCCAGCGATAATACCGTGTAGATTGGCTTTCTTGTAGCCTTGGCGGCGACGAGGCAGCCGTCGTTCGCTTCTTCTTGAAAGGGGCAACCCTATAAACACATAGCGCGGGTTTTCCTTGATGCCTGCATCGCGCACAGCACGGACGGTTATGATCGCAAGCGAGTTTTGCTTTTCTGCAAGGATCACAGGCCGCCTGTCTGGAACGCATGATGTCAAGAGACATGCAACTCGATAGCGGGCGGGGCTCTTTGCTGGCCGTGTCGGTGAAGTCTGAGGAATGGGTTGGTTGAAAAGCTGGAAACCACGCGGAGGTTCGGCGCGGAGTAATCTATCGGCTTGCCGGTAATGTTTCTCCGAAGGTGAAAGGACTCGGAGTGGTATATGGGGGCGGAGTAAGAAAATCGGGCTTGTATAGCGCAACAGCCATCAGACTCAGCGAGCATAGTATACATAATCAGGTTTTATATTTGAAGTATATATTATATAGCATCTTGAAGCAATATGCTATTTCTGTATACAAAATAGAGCCTTTTTTTTAAAAAAAAAGGTTATTATTAGCATAGAGGGCTCGGAGGAGCCATTTTTGCTTACTTAGAGGGGAGGGGGCAGAAGAGTTTACTTGAGGCTGTATACTTGATTCCTTACACCGGGTGTGCACAAGGTGACTGACTGGTCTACCTTTAGAGGCATTTGACTTTCCTTCTCAGATTTTGCAACCCTGAGTATCTTGGGCGTTGAGCATCTGTGACAAAGGCCCAACTGGCACATCCTCACGGTCCGTCACAATTTCCACCATACCCACTCCTTGGCCATCCAACAGTGTAATCTCCCCGAGCACTTTCTCCAGCTCTGCCCAAGTCTCAGCTTTGGCTGTGAACGCTCCAGGTTGAGCCCCGAAGAAGCTCAGGGCCTCGAGATAACGCCACCGTGCGATGTCGTTGTAGCTTCTCTCGCGGCCATGAATACATCTTTCAATAGTATAACCATCATTATTTATGAGAAACACAATAACTTTGAGGCTGTGCTTAATGATCGTGGATAATTCCTGTGCCGTCATCTGAAAACTGCCGTCCCCAATGAAAAGGAGCGTTCGAGCCCTGTTGTTGCCGTTATAAGCAGAGGCCTGGATAAGTTCGCGCTGAGCTAACGCGGCACCTTGGGCTGCTGGAAGCATGTAACCGATGGAAAGCCACGTAACGGGGTTGAACAGCCGTGCGTAACCTGGCAAGGGCATCATCCGCACTCCATAGCCAGCAGTCCCGGTTTCTCCGAGAACAATGTCTCCAGGGCGGATGACATTGGCGAGCAGTTGCCATAGACTGTCTTGAGTGATGAGTCCGCTGCCATTGACACTGGCGAACGGGAGCAGAGTGGGCCGGGGCAGCTCGGGATAGGGATCGTACCGCCTAATCTTCGACAGGTCCAAGTTCTGGATGAGCCAAGACGTGATAGACCTCGCGGCAACGTCTCTAAACACCGAACCCCGGACTTTGACCTCATTTTCTTCGACCTGGATTGTCACCTCTGTCTTCGGGATTCTGGAGTAGCTATAGGTGTTGGTGGAACTGAGATGAGGCCCGAAGAACAAGACCAAGTCCGCCGCATTTATGAAGGCCTTCTCGGACGGGTCTCCATATTTTCCTCTGTTGACTCCATGCATGTTAGAGAGTGTCTCGTTCAGGAGTCCCTTGCCGAAGCACGTGGTCCATGTTGGCTACTGGGTCAGTTCGACCAGCCGCTGCACGTTCCCCTTAATACCGTAAGCTCTGATTTCTCCATCGACGAGAATCAAGGGTTTTTCCGCCGCATAAATCATGCTCAATATCTGTGATTCGACATCAGGGCGAAGAGTCATGCACTTTGGGCTGGCTAGCTGTATGGCAGAAAGAAGTCCAACGCTCGGTACGGATACCGCAACCATATCCACTGGAATCTCGATGTAGACCGGGCGGACCTTCAATAAGCATTCTCTCAAGACCCAATCAATCTGATCAGCGGCGACCTGTGGGTCCCAAAGACACACCTGAGCCACGGTCACATGGGTGTACATGGCCGCAAAACGTCGATAGTCCCCGTCATTGAATGTGTGATGAATCAAGGCACGAGACTCCTGAGATTCCCTCATTGGACTGCCGACGATATGCACGACGGGTGCTCGTTCAGCGTAGGCACCGGCGATGCCATTAATTGCCGATAGCTCTCCCACTCCGAAGGTTGTAATTACGGCCCCGAGTCCTTTGATCCTCGAATATCCGTTTGCGGCGTAGGCGGCGTTGAGCTCGTTGGCATTGCCGAGCCAGCCCAAGCCGGAGGACTCAACATAGTCAAGTAGCGAGAGGTTGTAGTCACCAGGAACACCATGGATTGACTCGACACCAAGCTGGCGTAGGCGAGTAAAGAGGTATTGAGCAAGCTTGATAGTTGGTGGAGAGGACGTCATCGTGGCATCCACGGGCAGTATTGTAACTGCTGAACGAGTGGAGGGGAGGTGGGAAGGACGGTGCCCCGATCCTAGTTTAATGAATGGTTTCGGTATAAAATGGTGACAACGAGGTCCATGTTAGGAGGACATGTAGTCCGACTTTGAACAGGGTCGTCAATAGCCCGCATGCTTGGGCAAGAGTCTGAAAGCCACTCCGACTACCAACCGATAAGAAGTTTACTCCGACGCGAGGATCTCTCCGACGCGAGGCTCTCTCCGACACCTCCAACCGAATTGACGACACCAACATTGAAGTGCTACGACCACGCCGCGAAGTCAAAAGCATGATTAACCTCACCTAATAATGTACATTTCTAATTCACACTAAAATTCAGGCATTGATATTTTGTCGAGGTTGATTCCGCATACCTGTCCGCTCTTCCCGCTGCTTCCTCATTCTGCCGCCGTATCTTCCCTTGGCTTCGATAGCTGTCATGTTTAAAAGCAAGGTCGCTCACATTCACCAAAAGAGGGCAAGATCCCAGCCCTTACCCAAAACGAGCGCGCCGTATACGTGCTCAGAATTTTTCAAGACCCGGAAGCCTGGCATTACACCCGACGCTAGAAAATGGGACCATCGCTTCAGCAGAGACAGCCAGCAGCAGCAGAAGTCGTCCTTGAAGGCCGCGGCCAGAGCAGCCCGTCCGGATACGATAAGCTTGGGGGTTGCACGCCCCTGGCCGGGCTACTTCCCATGGGAGTCTCTGGAGATGCTCTGCCCGGAGCCTCTCGTTCTAGGTCCGAGCACCGCGATGCGTTGCACCAAAGGAGAGGATGAGTACGACCTTGACATTGCTATGAATTATGGCTACGCCGGAGGGTCGCCGCAGGTTCTTCGCTGGGTGACTGAGCATGTAGGACTGCTTCACAGCCCCCCCTATAACGACTGGGAATGCGGCATCACTTGCGGCACCACTTCTGCCATGGAAATATCTCTCCGCATGTTTTGCAACCATGGAGATACTATCCTGGTGGAGGGTTATGCATACACAGGTACCCTGAGTTCCGCCCTTGCACAGGGACTGAAGATCCAAGGCGTGGACACGGACGAACTCAGGCTTGTGCCGGAGGATCTCGACCATAAGCTAAACAGCTGGGAGTCGCCCAGGGGGCCTAAACCTTTTGTTCTTTGCATGGTTCCCTGTGGGCAGAACCCTACGGGCTCGACTCAGAGCCTCGAGAGACGGCAGGCTATTTACCAAATCGCGGAGGCGCATGATCTCTTCATTTTCGAGGACGACCCGTACTACCTCATACAGCTGGGACGAGGCTCGTCTGAAACCCCTGGCACAGCTTCGGATGTCGATGAGTTTGTGGGACAGTTGCCAGCCTCGTACCTGTCCCTCGATGTTTCGGGCCGCGTCCTCCGGATGGACACAACATCAAAGGTGCTAGCTCCTGGCCTGCGCTGCGGCTGGGTGACAGCAAGTTCCCAAGTGATCAAGAAATTCATTGGCTACTCGGAACTCAATGTGGCCTCACCGAGTGGCCCTTCCCAGGCGATGATTTACAAGCTATTGGATCAGACATGGGGCCACGAGGGATTCATCCGCTGGGCTGCAGGTTTATCAGCTCGGTATCGACGGCGTCGGGATATCCTCGCGGAGGCATGCACGGCCCACTTGCCCTCGGACATTTGTGTGTGGAGGGTTCCCGAAATGGGCATGTTCCTATGGGTTGATATGGACTTGTCAGAGATGGCCCAGACGAAAAGAGCGAATAGAGACGTCTCATGGGAGATGTATCTCGACATGGAAGACGCAATATTCTCGAGAGCCAAGGAGAGTGGGGTGCTTGTTAGCAAGGGAAGCTGGTTTGCAACGAGTGCGCCAGAGGGGGGAGGATTGAGCTTTCGCTTGACTTTTGCCTCGGCACGAGAGGATGACATGGACCGGGCAGTGGGGCGTTTCGGTGACGGACTGCGTTCATATCTCGAGGCCGTCACATCAGGGAAACCAGACGTCTTGAGGCTTACAAGCCCGGTCTTGTAGAGCTCGAAGATAGATTCAGCATGTACGTGTACTTGAGTATGTGGCGGAACAGGGATTGAAAATAGGCTTGCAGAAGCGCCAGCTGCTGTGGCAGTAGTTATTAATAAGAACCCTCGCTGCCCGTCCCGTCCCCGAGGGGTGGAATGCTGAACGCCCAGCCCAGTGGGCCGAAGGCCTGGGTCACCACCAATCGGGCTGGGCCAGTTGCCGAACCACGTTGCTGGGACGGACGCCGGGTCGAGCGTCTGGGGTCCCGCTCGCCTGAGACCTTTGCTGACGTAGTCGTCGTCTTCTTAATAACCTTGCACTTCTTTCTGTTCCCGTCCCCATTATTGCCTCACCTCATCGGCTTCCTCGAATTTGATCAAATATCCGCTCCTTCACTTCGACCTCCATTGATTTTCTATATCCGCTTCCAACCTTGTGTTGCTTGCTACCTATGCGCACCAATGTTGTCATCGCAACCGTCGACCAGCAGCGCCGACCACTGAATCTCACGCCGCCCGCCCAACACCGCTCTTGACAGCCCTCGTTATCTGCCATGAGCTCTGCAAATGGATATGCAGACAATGCAAACGGAGTCACCGATTCCTCCGAGCGTTCCGCCGGTGACGGCCTGGAGTCTCACCCCGACGCGCCTATCGACGGCCCGCAGCTCCAGGAGCTGCAGGAGGGCAACCCGACCCCCCTGCCCAGGTTCCTAGAGGAAGACAGCCTGAGCAAGCACTGGAAATGGATCCCATATCCTGTCAGGAAATTCGGCAGGTCCACAGCAAGATGGGCAAAGGGGCCTCCGAACCCCGTCGTCTACCATATTGACCCTGTCCTCCCGGCAGTCCAGCAACTCCCTATCGTCCTGCTGGACAAGTATGTGCCCAGGCGGAAACACCGGTCCCTACTTTTCATCGCCTATCTCCTCGTGTGGGTCCTGACATTCACCATCGTCAAGCGGCAGGAGAGCCGCATCACCGAGCTCAAGCCCTGGGGCAAGCCTCAGGAGATCGGCTGCGGCGCCTACTTCTGGGGCCGCGGCAACAGCTGCGACCTGAATGGAAACAAGTGTCGGCCGTTCAAGGGCAGCGAGTTCCCCTTCAGGTGCCCGGCGAACTGCGCGAGCTACCAGCTGAGTGAGCCGCGCGCCGTCGGCGACCAGGAGGTCAACTACCGGCAGCTCGTCATCGGCGGGCCTGCCAACGACACCGACGACCGCGGTGCCTACCGGGGCGATTCCATTATTTGTGGCTCCGCGATCCATGCGGGGGCAATCACCAATGCCGAGGGCGGCTGCGGCGTCATCAGGCTTGTTGGCACACGGGACAACTACACCAGCACCCTTCGGCATGGCATCGAGAGCATCGGCTTCGACTCGTACTTCCCTCAGTCTTTCCTCTTTGAGAAGTCCGTCCAGTGCAGGGCCCGAGATATGAGGTGGCCCCTTCTCGTGGTCGATGTCATCTTCACGACACTCTTGTCCTTGTTCACCACCTCGCCGGCCCTCTTCTTCTTCACGGAATTCTCGGCCATATTCTGGCACGTCGGCCTAGTCTCGGATCCTCCCCCCCACAGCTCGTTCCGTGAGCTGTTCACCATCATCGTCGGGAAGTACGTGCCTGTCATGTTTGTGGCCTGGGTCATCTACGATAAGATGGCAGTGCGGCGCACCCTCACGGGACTGACAGCACAAATCGAGAAAACTGTCCTGTGGCTCGGTGCATGCTGGGTGGGAGCGCTGGATAACTACACCCTCAGCCCCAACATACCTATCAACAGGCTGAACGCGCATGACATCTCCCAGCAGCCCGGCGGCGTGCTCGCTTTGATTATCATTGTCGGTATCATTTCCCTGATCGTGGTGAAGCAGGTCTGGTTCTTCCGCCAGGAAGGACGGCTCATTCCCTATGGGGCCCTCTACCTCGGTCTTGTCGGAGGCGTCGTTCTCTGTATCTTGCTAAAGATCTGGGACCTCAATCTCCGGCTCCATCATTACTTCCTCGCGCTCCTGCTGCTCACCGGCACAAGCATGCAGACCCGCCCCGCCCTGCTCTACCAGGGCCTCTTGGTAGGGCTTTTCATCAACGGCATTGCCCGGTGGGGCTGGGACCCTATCCTGCAGACCTCGTACGCCCTACGCGGCGACGGGCAGCTCGGCTCCGCGCTACCCACCCTCGCGCACGTGCCAGAAGTTCGGGTCGGAAGCCATGTGTCAAACATTACTTTCCAGTGGGAAACGCCACCCAAACGGAACATCAGGCTCGATGGCATCAGCGTCCTCGTCAACGACGTGGAGCGCTTCAGGGGCTTCTTCGACGACGACGAGGACTTCGAGGACAAGGCCTTCACCTGGAACAGGAAGGCCGACATCGAGGTCAAGGAGTATTTCCGCTTTGCGTACGTGTCTGGCACAAGGAGCCTCGACTACACCAAGGCCGGGGTGTGGGACCGGGACCTCGAGTGGGAAGCTATGAAACCTGGGGCATCGAGCATTGGTAAGCGTAGTATAGACGGCGACGTCAAAGTAGAGCTCTGAGCTTTAGAGGCCCATACCGAGATTTCTGGACACAAGAAGACTGGATTCGAGTAAAATCAGAGCGTCTAAATTAGAGGTTATAGATATTGAATGTATTCCCTATTCCCATAAAGCCTCTACTCTGCGCAAATCCTCCCTCAGTGCTTGAACGATCTAGAGCCAATGCAAGTACATGTGTAGTGTTGTTGTTGATCGCCCAGCGCGACACTGTGTGTCCACTTTCTGCTCAAGACGCGACAGCGGTCGGTCATTCAGCCACAAACACACCAGCCTACTTCCCGTAGGAGCTCAGCTTGACCCTCACAGGGAATCCGTCCTTCACGTGGCCCGTGATATCCCCAATGCCCATGGTCTGGTAAGCCTGCTCACCAAGGGCCTCGGGCGCGTCCGCGGGGTACGCCGGCTCGATTTCGAGATCCCGCACCGTCATGGCCAGGATTGCGCGCATCTCGACGAGCGCGAGCTCCTGCCCGATGCAGTTGCGCGGGCCGAGCTCAAAGGGGCGCCACGCGTTCTTGCGCGGGTGGAGCGGGTCGCCCTCGTCGCGGGTCAGCCAGCGCTCCGGGAGGAACTCGTCGGGCCGCGCCCAGTAGGCGCCGCTGCGGTGCGTCGCGAAGGCGCTCGACCACAGCAGCAGGCCGTCGGTCGGGTACACCTTGCCCGTGGACGGGTCCGTCAGGAGCCCGTCGGCGGAGCCCGCGCGCGCCGTGGCGGCCGGCGGGTAGAGGCGCAGGGTCTCCTTGATCACTGCAGTGGTGTATGGCATCTGGTTGAGCAGATTGGGGTTCTCGGTCAGCCGGGCAAACGCCTGCGAGGCGTCTGGGCCCAGGACCTGGTCGTGCTCCGCGCGGAGTTTGGTCAGGACTTCTCGGTGGCGGTAGAGGCGGCTGTAGGCGAATGACACTGTAGAGGCGGTGGTGTCGTGGCCCGCGAAGATGAAGATCTTGAGCTGCGAGATGGCGAAGTCGAGGAACCTCGAGTCGACGCGCGGCGCCTTGCTGTCGGTGGCGGAGCCGTCTGACTGCTGCACCTCGGCCCGGAAGGCCTTTGTTGCAAGGTAGTTGATGGTCTTGACCTGCGAGACCTCCCCCCTGTCCAGCCGGGCTATGTCTTCTTCGATCAGTGGAGCGAGGAACTTCTTCATCTTGCGGTTGTTGTTCCACAGGCAGAACGGCCTGAAGGGCATCACGGTCTTGATCATATTCGGAAGGCTCGAATCGCAGGTTAGCCACCAGATCTACGACACTGCAAGTCAGCTCAAGGTCATCGAAGAAGCAGTGTGTGTGAAGTTCGAACCTGGTTTTGCAAAGTCGTGACGAACGAAGTCTTCTTTGTTTGGCTGTGTAGCCTGAACCCCCTGCAAAACATGGTCAGTAAAAGCTCAACGGCTGGAAGATTGCTGCTGCGGAGGACGAGCCGGCCCTGCTGGTGTGTCACCAGCTGGACCGGGTTATCAACTTACAATGCTGCTCGGCAAATAACATCGACTGTGGCACGTTGAATTACCTCCTCCATCTTGACCACATTCCCAGATGCGGCAATTTCCACAAGCCTCTCCTTGAGCACTTGTATCTCCTCCAGGAATGCAGGCAACAGCGCGGTCAGATTCTTACTCGAGAACCCAGGGTTAAAGACGCTACGCCACGTCTTCCACTCCTGGCCCTCCATTGTCACGAGATCAAGCAGGCCCGTTAGTGGCCCAAGTTCGATCCGGTTCATGACATGTTTTGGGTACGACTTGTCCTGGGTGAACTGAGCCTGGATCTCAGGGCCGAAGGCGGCCAGCGTCGGCTCGCCAAAGGGCCAGGTGTCGAAATACACCAAGCCCTTGTCGCAGATTTCTGGATACTCCCTGGCCAAGACGTACACGAGACCGAGTTTGGAGCTTTGATTGCGGATTGACATCAGCAGCTGCCTTGGGCTCTCGCAAGGAGGGGTTCCAGGTGAGGAGGAGGTCCCAAGCCGATGCCCATCACACAAGAGCCCGTCCTGTGCACTTACAAATCCGTGGGGAAACTTGCGAGGGCTTTGCCCACGACTATCAAGTGGCCGAACAAGAAGGAGTGCGGAAAGGTGGGCTACAAAAATGAGCCACACATCAGTTCCGAGCTCACGGCTGCGACCGACCAGAGTGTGCAGGGCGTGACCTGCAGGGCGTGACCTACAATGTCGTATGTCTTCATCATGTTCCGAAACCTTGTCCTGGCCTGATACAGACGCGTGAAGAACATGACCAGCCCGGCCAAGGCTGCGATCCCGAGGGACTTGCCCACCAGGGACGCGCTGGGCTCCAAGCCTCCCAGCACCGAGATAGCCATTGCTGGTTCGCGAGGACAGGACAGGACAGTTGACGTTTTCGGCGTGATGTCGTTGGTCAAGGGGTTCAGTCAGTGTGATGAGTGGATTGTGGAGGACCCTGAGAGGGACATTGAAGCCACATGCACCGTATATATTGTGTTGGGTGGGCTCAGGAGGGGGCGGCTGAAAAGGCAACATGCAGGGTTGTCAGCATCGCAGCCATACCCTTGAAATGCTGTTGGCATCCCAAAGCGGGCGTTGGGTGCGACCTCGGGAGTGTCGGGGCATTGACCCGGCACCTGTCTCACCCTTGCCTCCCTGGGCTGCGATGGTAAAAATCCCAACGAGATTAGGTCGTGGCAGAAGCTGAGTCTTTCTACCACAGATGCAGACCAAATTCGACGCATGTTGCTGTAGGTCCAGCTTCCTAGTCGCAAGGTTAAATACCCATGGACCGACCCGATCCACTGCGGGCTCTACTAGTATGGCAGTGGACACCAGGGTCAAGCAGCGCTAACTAAGGCGAAGGAGCAATCCTGATCGCCAAGCAGGGGCCGGGGGAGTCCCTGGTGCCCCTGGTGCTCCACGCAATGATGGCGGTCGTAAAGCTGATGGATCCAGTGTTGATCAGACAATTATAGCATATGAGATGGGTCTGAACGCGGCTCTCGAATTCATGTTAGGCTGGATCAACATGTGCAGGACGATTTGTGGCGACTGGATTCCAAGTCACGGGGTCCCAAAACATCCCGTTAGATATCTGGCTGTCTTTCAGCAGCTCCGTATGGAGAAGTCCAGAACAAGTTGCAACAAGGTATTTAGCTGGCTCCCGTTGGTGGCATCTTGTGCCGGAGTTGGTGAATCGTAATGCCCATCAGCTGAGGTTCCAGAGTTCCAGAATTGTTATCCCAAACTTGACACCGATTTTCCCTCTTGCTCTGAATTCCGCCACTGCCTTATCTTCAGCAACCACGTACTCGGGGATAGTTGTTAATCCAGATACACAAGATTAAATCGTTAACTGCAAATCTTAGATAACGTTTCATAACCTAACACTTCTATGTGGTCCAAAAATTCACATTTGCAAAGTTGCCTCGCCTCACTTTATGCGAGACATGCGCGAGGGGTCGAAGGGATTGCAGGTAAATCTGGGTTGAAGACGCATCGACCACCTATGAAGTAGGTATCCTTTATGGACCATCTGCCTAGAGGCTCAGGTATGGTTCATGATGTGGTACCTACTGACGGTGATCTACTCCCGCGCATAGGCTCTCAATAACTCATCCCCAAGCAGCCTCCCCATAGCCTCCCTCTCGAGACACAAACTGACATCAAAGTCGCCCGTCTCCCCACCCACATCCATCACCTGCAACACCCCGTCCATCCGCGGCATCTTGCCCTGCACATACACCGGCCTCGCCCCGTCACCACCACAAAAGTCAACCCCATACGCCCCCGCGCGCACCCACGACGTGACGAGCGTGTGCCTGCCCCCGAGGAACGCCTGCCACAGCCTCTGCGGGCAGACCTCGTGCGCCGCGTCGTGCAGGTACGCCGAGACCGCCGCGGGCGTGAACAGGGCCATCATGCTCCTGATCCCGAGCGCGATGGCGCCGAGGTTCGTGCTCCCGCCGCCCGTGGATGCGGAGCACATGTCGTCCCCGCGCCGCGACACGTGGCCCAGCAGGATCGGTGACCCGGCGAACGAGTCCGGCAGCGGCGGGCTGACGCGGGCCCGGAGGCCCAGCGTGACGTCCAGGTAGACGTCGTCCTGCGTGGCGTGGTGCCCGCGGGCGCGGTTGATGAGGATCCACAGGTGCGCGAGCAGCGCGTCGAGGCGCGAGATGGGCGGGTGCTGCTGCTGCTGCTGCTGCCGCTGGGTGGCTAGGTCAGCCTGTGCGGCTTGCTTGATGCGCGCGAGCTCGTCCTTCCCGAACCGGATCTGCACGTGCTCCACGGGGGCCGCCATGTCCCACGTCGGCCAGGGCGGGAATGTCGACGGGCTGAGGCCCCTCGCGGCCTCCCCGTCCTGGGGTTTCGTCGCGTCCGAAGACGCTGTCGCCCAGGCTGGGTACCCTGGCGCCTCGGTGGCCCACCAGTCGTAGCGGTGCATGGGCAGCGACCGGGCGAGCGCGATCTTGTCGGGGTCAGGCCCGGAGGTGCCGAGGGCGAGGCCAGCGTGCCGGTCGAGCAGGGCGGGCTCGAAAACGGGCTTGGGGAGCCTCGCGGCATCGTCGCCGCTGCCGCCCGCAACGAGCGCCCTCGACCTCCCAGCCCACGCGTGCACGAACCGTACCAGGCACACCGCGTCGGCGAGGACGTGGCTCATCATGACGCCGACGGCCCACCCGCCGCAGGCGAACCGTGTGATCTGCACCGCCACGCCGGGCAGCCCTTGGAACTCGGCCAGGCCCGAGGTGAACGCGAGCCTGCAGCGGGGCAGCAGCTCGTCCTGGGGGAAGTCGGTGGCGACCCAGATCCTCTGGGCCGCCCTACGGGCCTCGGCGCCGGGCACGACCTCGGCCAGGCGGCGGTCGTACTCGGCGTGGACGAGCTCGACGCCCGGGTCGGCAGGGGAGCCGTACGTGACGAGCGGCCGCCCGACGTGGCGCGGGTTGGGGTCGCCAGGATGGATGTCGGCGCTCGTGGCCCACCGCAGCTGGCCGGCGAAGTGCCGGTAGCCGTCGAGGGTCTCGCGCAGGGCCTGGTGCAGGCGGTCTCGGTGCAGCTTGCTGTCTTCTGGCGCCGGCGCCGGGTCGTACAGCCAGACCGCGGCACAGGTGGAAAACCGGGCCACAGTTGCGTCGACAATGGAAAGCCGTGTCACAGTTGCTTGCTCGGCTGTTGAAAATGAGGCGGGGAAGACTCGCTGGTGGGAAATCACCCGGGAGGAAACTGTTTCGGACGCCATTATCCGATCAGCCGGGCAAAAATTGATGTATTGCTTGCCACGAGGTCACTGTAATTGAACGGGAGTATCTCGTGCTTAGTGCAATGAAGCAGATCAAAGCCATTGCCGGTTCTATTGTATCGGCGCCCTCTTTTTGTACAAACCTGTCTCAAAGACTATCGCAGTCCTTCCTCGGGGGCCCATCGGCAAAGGCCGACCGAGGCATGAGAAAGTGTATCGTTTTTGGAAGGAAAGGCAAGCAAGTGGTGACCCTACCAAGCTTAGAAGGGTGCACAAGACATATAGTGGATTACTTGGCGCTACTTACTGCTGAGTGCATCGTTTCGATGCCTGCGGCGGCGGGAGTCACACGGTGTGCGCCTATAAGGCGGGGTCCGCTCGGCAAGGCGCGTTGCTGTCGTAGCACCCCAAAACCGGTGAGGAGATATGCGGCTGTCGCGCACAAGATAAACGCACACTGATGGAGGACATCACCGAGGAACTATCATGAGTCGCGTCAGACACGGCTGTAGAAGCTGTAGGTGTTGGCATGTGCGATTGTTTTGTGTTCAAAAAAAAAAAAAAAAAAAGGACGGGGACGGTGGATGACCACTACTGCTAAAGGACCGATATAGCTACACCCGACTGTTCACCCTCAACCAAACGGCCACCGTCCCGCAAATATCACGAATCAAGATGGCACAACGATTTCTTGAAACAGAGGCACATGAATTCGTCGCAATCTTAACCCCATACGATGCTCAAGACGGCGGTGAACCGATGCAAGATGCCAACCCTCTTGTATCTAAGATGTATCGCCGGGAATGTAGTGCGAAGGTCGTCTCCTCAATCACAAAGTGTAAAGGCCAGGGTCTAAAGCATCAGAATATTCCCTTGGTCGCAAACAGGGCCGGCGATCGATTCAGTTGGGCGCGGCTGCTCACAATGATACGGAAATTCTCGATCTGGCCGCGGCCGAATCTAGGTTAGTTTGGCTTCAATGGCAGCTTTCAGAGCTATCACCGGGTTAGCATGCCATCAACGATGCACCTCGTGCGGGTATGCTTACCATTCGTAGACTTGCTCGCATCACCAAACAACATGCGAGTTCCAGGCATGTAGAACATAGGGTTGGGTACGTCGGCTACATCGCCAGTCAGCATGTGCAAAATCACCAGAATTTCTGTCGTCCCACTCCAGAAGACTCACCGTAGCCACTTGCCATGCCTCTCTTCATGACGATAGTCTGCTTGCTCTTCCAGGCGTGCAGCACAGGCATGCCAGCGATGGGGCTACCTGGTTCCAAAGCAATGGGGTTCACGGTATCGTTGGCACCGATGACCAGAGTAACATCCGTGTCTCCGAAATCATCATTGATCTCGTCCATCTCGAGCACGATATCGTATGGGACACTTGCTTCTGCGAGAAGCACGTTGCATTGACCAGGCATGCGGCCAGCAACAGGGTGGATGGCGAAGCGGACGTTGATGCCCTTGGCCCGGAGCATCTTCGTCATGTCCGAAATCGCATACTGCGCTTTCGCAACGGCCATGCCGTACCCAACCACAATGATGACGTTTTCGGCGTTGACGAGAGCCTCCGAAACGTCTTCGATGTTGGTCTGGGTCACGCTGCCCTCGATCTTGTAGTCGCTCTGCTGGGGCGCCGCGATGCCGCCGAAAAGAACATTGGTAAGGGACCGGTTCATGGCCACACACATGATGTATGACAGAATGGAACCAGATACGCCGATGAGAGCGCCAACGGTCGTCAGAAGTGGGTTCTCGAGCATGAAGCCTTCGGCCACTAGAGCGAAACCAGAGTATGCGTTTAAGACGGTGATCACCACGGGCATATCGGCACCGCCGATCGCAGCGGTTGTCGTGTACCCTTTGATGAACGACAGGGCCGTGTTCGCTGCGAGCGCCCCGGCGGCGATCATTGGGGACCCAGGGGCCATTGTCACGAAAGCGCCCATAGTACCGATGTTAGTGGCCAGAAGCCCAGAGTTAATGATGTGTCGACCTGGAAGAATAGTAGGTCGTGACGACATTCTGCCTGCAAGCTTCATGAATGCCACGATGGATCCAGTGAAGGTAATTCCACCTGAGAGACTTTAGCGATTGTGCCTGCCACAATGCGTCGATAACTTACCAATAAGGACACCCAAGTAAGCAGTAACCAAATGCAGTGTCGACACATGGTCTAGGTCTGCCATAACGCTGCCGATAGAGGTCAAAACTGCTGCCAGTCCGACAACTGAATGAAGGGCAGCCACGGTCTGGGGAAGATCAGTGGGCGTGATTCGTTTGCCAATTAAGAAGCCTGGTAATGTTAGCGCGCTCTTCTTTTGTGTACTACTTAGGCGCCGACGGTTTGGACTGACCCAGTACGCTGCCGATGGTTGCAAGAGCACCAAATTGGGTGAGGACCTCGGGCGAGAAGCCCACAGCAAGGAGAGATGCGAGCACACCGGAGCCAACTCCGAGAATACCAAGCGCATTTCCCATCCGGGCCGTGGCTTGTGAAGCAAGGCTGGAGATACTGCTGATGCACAAGATGGAGCTGACCATATATCCGGCCTGAACAAGACCAGCTGCTCCGGTCGATGCAGCTGCCAAGTAGCCTCCTCCAAAGAGCACGGCGGGAACTGCATACAGCCAGGGGTACTCTGGCGGGTCTGTTGGCCGCTTGAACATGTCAAGCATTCGCTTCGTTATGACGAAGCCCCCGGAAACATTGACGAAAGCGAGGACGACTGACGCAGCGCCGAAAGCCTGGGGGATGGTCTCTGGGAGGTAGCCTCCCCCTAGGACGAACAGACCACCGATTCCAACCATGCCGGAGATGGCGTTGGTTACAGACATCAGAGGGGAGTGTAGAGCAGGGCTGACGCCCCAGACGACGCGGTAGCCAATCAGACCGGCCAGACCAAATGTAAAAGCATTGCTCATAAAAGCTGGACCTGTAAGTTTCCCAAGGGCTAAAGCAGTCGCCATGCCACCAGTCACAAAGCCAACCTCTCGAGAGGTCTTTTGGAACGGAGTCAGTGCCACAACTTCCTCCTTTGCTGCTGCTGGAGAGGGGGCGGCCGGGGCTGGTGGCGGGGCTGGACGTGGAGCTGGCGGTATGATCTCGCCTTTCTGAGTGACGATGGAACCCCTGACCACCTCATCGTTCAGGTCAATGCCGAATTCCTTCTCAGCAGGAGCCATGGACAGCAGGAACTTGACAATGTTGTTGGAGTAAAGTGTCGACGATTGCGTGGGCAGCCTTGACGGGAGATCAGTGTAGCCTTGTAGGGACGCGTTAGCAAGCGAGATCCCTCATATCTGGTGTGGCTTTCCCAGGCCTGACATACCGATAATTTTCACGTCGTGATACGTAGTCAGCTCACCAGGGACGGTCTTTTCACAGTTGCCACCAGACTCGGCTGCCAGATCGACGATGACTGACCCAGGCTTCATGATTTCAACCATTGACTTCGTGATGAGTTTCGGGGCTGGGCGGCCGGGGATCAGAGCAGTGGTGATTATGATGTCAACCTCGCGAGCTTGCTCGGTGAAGAGCTTCATCTCGGCTTCGATGAATTCCTTAGACATCTCCTTGGCGTAGCCGCCAGCGCCTGAGCCGTCTTCTTGGAGTTCTACCTCTACGAATTCGGCGCCAAGAGACTGGACCTGTTCGCGTGCGGCAGAGCGCGTGTCAAAGCCCCGAACGATAGCACCAAGCCTCCTGGCGGTTGCAATAGCACTCAGTCCGGCGACGCCTGCGCCAATGACGAGGACCTTGCAGGGCGGGATCTTGCCAGCAGCAGTGACCTGACCAGTGAGGAAGCGACCAAAGTTGTTGGAGGCCTCGAGGACCGCCTTGTAACCAGCGATGTTGGCCATGGAGCTCAAAGCGTCGAAAACCTGAGCCCTGCTAATGCGAGGGATCAGGTCCATGGCGAAAGCGGTGGCCTTCTTGGCTGCGATCTTCTCAACCAGGGGCTTGTTCTGGGCGGGCTGGAGAAAACTGATGATTGTCTGGCCCTCTCGCAGGCTGTCCGTCTCTGCGGGGCTGGAGGGGGCGCGGACCTTGAGAACAATGTCTGCCTGCTGCCAGATGGGAGAAGCATCATCGACCAGGGTGGCGCCGGCTTTATCGTAGGCCGCATCCAGAAAATCAGCTTCGACGCCGGCACCGCGCTGGACCAGGACCTTGGAGAACCCCTTCTTGAGCAGGAGGGCGACGTTCTGTGGAGTGATGGCAACGCGCTTCTCATTGGGGAAGGTCTCACGCGGGATTCCGACAACCAGCTTGGAGTAGGGAGTAGTGGGTGGCACAACGGCGGTGGAGTAGCTCGCGCCCGAAGCCGCAGGAGTCGGGGCCGGAATGTTGGACAGCACGGAAGCATGGCGGACGAGCTGGAACGGCTGCTGCTTGCGGACGGTGACTGCCAGAGAGGGCGCGGTAGGTTTCTTTTGCGCGCGAGGGGCGCGCCATTGGTGCTGGTGGCGGTGGGAGAGCGGGCGGTTGCGAGCACTGACGACAAGCCCAAGATCTGAGCGGCAGAATTAGACCTTGTGACACGAGTTTATTTCAATTGACTCGAGTTCTGAGGCTTGTTCGCCCGCATGAGATGCTTACCAAGAACACGCGAAGACCAGTGGAAGAGAGCTTCGACGGCTGGGGCCGAGGGGGGCATGTGGTTACCGTGGGCCAAAACCGGCCGGACCACAGACCACGCCATGATAGGCGTCAAGGCCCTGACTGAGTGTATGACTTCTGACTGCCCGCAGTCTTGCGCGACGAGCGTCTCAGCTGGGCGTTATCATCTGCCGGGAGGTGATGCAGGAAGGCTTGACGTCGCGGTGGTTTCTCCCGAATCCCCAGCCAGTCAGTCACCAGTCAGTCAGTCAGTCAGACCTTAGGGTTGGATATTCTGGAGGACTGGAGTATTATTGCACGAGGGTGGCTCTCCCTCTCTCCTTCACAGTTGCACGATGCTTTCTACTCTTCTGGAAGGGGGCCCAAGGCCTCGAGGACACAGTTGCGAGAGCCAGGCAGGGCAGGGCAGGATTGGGGAGACCGTGAGAGAATAGCTTGTGAAAGAGCAGACCGGGTCACACCAAGAAAAGGGACGGAAAAGGGTCCGTTTTAGATTTCGGGCGGAAGGGAAGGAGGAAAGGGCCGACGAGCCTACACGAGTGCTTCTCCAAACAGGAAGACAACCTTGACAGAATTGGAGAATGCAACCTGGGCAACCTGCATCCCAACCTTGGAAGTCGAAGCAACCCTAGGTTCCAAAACCCCCTCACCACCTGAGGTAGGTCCCCTTTTGTCGTCCCCGGCGAAAACGAGGTGGAAAGTGACATGTCGACCATGAGGCAGGATCAATGTCAGGCCACCGAAGGCCCCACCAGCCCCCCCCCGCCGTACAAGACCCACCTGCCAGAACAGGACGGGCAAGTGCGCTTGGCTTGGCCCCACCCCCGCATTCCTGGGCGCGCTCGGAAGCTGTTACGAGTCCAGGACAGGGATACTGTATTTACTACCTAGGTACATAGTATATCTCTCTTCTAATGAAGGTGCCAGCACAAGACATGGCAGTCAGATGCAAGTGCAGAATGGGGGTGCACGACAGCGCAGGCAGCCCTGTTTGTCATTTATCCAGAAACATGGCCGTTTCCTATGTGACACGACACATTCTTCCCCAAACTTAGGGTACGTTGCTTGCATCCTGCATCCTACCATCAATTGATCAGTACGCAGCCGCCGGGCCCGCCGGGGCGGGTGAAACCAAGAAACGCACCTCGACTTGGCCATCCCTGGTTCAACATTCTGTAACACCGACGAATTGTGGGGAAGAATGCGGGGAAGCAACCTCAAGTGCTCTTGGCTGCCATCGAGCTTTGGTTGTCCTTCGGCGGAGCCTGTGCCGGTTCCTGCTACTGCTCCTGCTCGACCCCCGTCGGCCAGACGTTGCCGATCACGGGCCGAGCCACTCGACCTCACTCCTCCATCAGTTTTCCCAGACAACATCACACAAATTTACAGAGAGGCTCGGCCCGCTCGGGGTGCAAGTTTGGATTGCATACTTAAGTACGTTGCCTCGGTGTCATTGGAGCAGCTGGTATCGAAGCCGAGGGAGATATGCTAGCTCTTGTCCCAAGTGCGGTTTGAGCCGCAGTTGAATGTTGCTGGCGCCTCAAGCTCACGAGATGCCTGCAGGATGTCCACTTTGCATGGAGGTGTCGACAGTATAAGCTAAACGGCAGGAGCTCCTGTCAGTTATTCGAAAATGACCGGCTTGTGAATTTCGACTATATGACTGTGATATCCTGTGATAAACGCCTTTGAGCCGTTGCTTTAAGCGCAGGCTACAAGTATGGGACAATTTTCTAGCATCAACGGCGTTCTAAAGTTTCTACAGTGCGAATCGACGACACATGACGATATCCTCTAGTCCAGGGACTTCTCCAGAATGGGCAGACACAGCAGTTAGCACTCTCATTGTCCATTAGCTTCCTTTGTGCACTTGAGACTATTCCACAGCTGTGAGTCGTCACCATCGGTTATGCGCAATACTTCATTTTATAAAGATTTAAATACACAGTTGGATACTCAGGAGATGCATGCCGCTGAATATTTTGCTTGAGAAAAGCTGCGTTGGTTCCTTTGTCAGGCAAGATCATGGAACTTGTATCTATGCCGCCGCATTGCTCAAGTGCACCCTGCGAGAGTGGAGTGTTACGGGTGGGTTCCGAACTGTGAGCTTTGGAATCGATGATGTGGCTGCCATCGAAATACTCACAGCTTCCTGAAATCTATTCTGACACCTTCTCCCGTATTTGAACATTAAAAGATGTCCACTTCACCAACAGCTCCCTGCTTGGAACTCCAGGCTATATGCCACGTTCCCCCAGCGCAAATGCAGATAATGCGCAAACGGATCCGGTTTTCTTGGGACCGACAGCCGCTTGGCTCTGTGGAAAGACAGACGCTGATCAGCAACCTGGCGGCACGTCGAGTCGAGCGGCCACACCCGTCTGGCTCGTCTCTGTCATCGCCTCCCTGGTCGCACGAGGGGTGACAGATGCCACCCGGGCGCTCCGCATGTCTCGGAGGACCCGCACGAGGATCATAGCGGCGGCGTCGGCGCCGAGCGTTCAGGCCTCGTTTCGTATATCCAAGTATAAACACACGAGGTTCAACTTCAACACCCAGTCCAGCCTCGTGCAGTTCCAGACCACCCTCTTGCCCCTCGAGGTGGCCTACCTGTCGACCGGGAGGTCCGTGCTTCTCTCCTAGCTGCATGTTGAGGCTCGTCGCCTTGATCATTGCGTCGACCCCAAGAGCTATGCCGTCCCTCATCCGGATGCCATGTTCATAGTTGTTGCTGGCCGGTTTATTGTAAATGTAATAAGTATCTAAAAAACCATAAATAAGTTGATAGTCTTAATTAGTAAAAATTAAACTTGTTTTAACTTATATTCAAGTTCGAACCCTTTTTTGTGCCCTCTGTAGCTTGAAATTGAAGTGACTGATGTCGCACTGCTGAGAAGGTTACGGGGTGGCTGCCGTGGATTTGGCCGTCGGAGTGAATTTACAATATGAATACCAAAATTTCGCCGGTCTGTATGTCTGCCTAGTATAGTGGTTAGTACACTTCGTTGTGGTTTCTCCAAAGAACTCGACGGTCCGAAGAAACCCATGTTCGATTCATGGGGCAGACAATTTTTTCGCGTTTTGGACCTTGTTATCCCCACCATTTCATTTTTATTTCCTCTCAAGGAAAAAGCAACCAAAACTCAGATGGACCGTCAATTTTCTGCTTACAATGGGACCGTGAAGAACTAGAGGGAAAAATTATAGGACTTTTAACAGACTTCGACGGAGACGTCATGCCTGAGAATTTGATTAACCGTATCGAAATATGCCACAGATTCCCGCAATCTGGAAAATGCTGCAGAGCATTCATCAACACACGGATTCCAAAGGATGAACGAATGTGACAATTTTTTTGATTACTTGTCAATCCCTTTGGGCCTCAACCAAGACACCTCAGACAGCACGAGTATCCAATCTCCTGACGTGGTCCAGGAACAGCCGCCTTTCACACACGATAGCTCAAGTTTCGTTCACGCAAGGCGTGCTGCACCGACCAATGTGATCCCCGGCAGGGTTCAGGCACACATTCTCCTCGCCATCGACAGGCTCCCCGCTGCAGGCGCAAAGAAGCTCCAGCTTGACCGGCCCGGAGTACGGCTTGTCGTCGTCGGCCTCGCGCTTCCTCGGGACCGCCTTCTCTGGGAGGCACACATACAGGCCCTGCAGGGGGTCGGTCCTGGTCGTGCCGGACGCGGAGTCGCAGTCGCCTGCGCCACAGTAGGCGGTCAGGATGGAACCGTAGTCGAAATCTGTTGGGGAGACAAGTGTCAGTGTGGCGGCCTCGAAAGCTCGGTTAGAGTTTGAAGTTCGGGACAGGCGGCCTACGCTTCTCCTCCTTCAAGATGTATCCGCAGTAGGTGTACCCTACACCGCAAGCAGGGCCTTCCGTTACGTTAGAGGCACTGGCCAGCGATGCCGGCTCGGTGAATCTGTTCAGGTTGCTTCTGGCGTACACAAGTGCCACAGGGGCAAATAAAAGGGAGAAATGGTCCTTCATCTCCGCGGTGATTTGGTAATACTCTGGTGGCAGCCTTGGTGACAGAGCGGTTGTTTTGGCTTGTGGACCTGATGTGAAGCACCACAACGAAGGGTCAAGTATTTTTGAGCATGACGTGCTCAAGTCTTATAGTCGAAGATCGTGGGTCTGCATGATCTCGGCCTCCACGAAGACTTGTCATGTCAGGTTGCAAGTGTACACAAGTTTGGCGAGTCCGGACGCCACAGACTCTGTGTGAAGCTGGACTGTCTTGTGTGTGGTTTCTGAGAGGCTCGGGACGCATCCCAGCAGTAAAGCAGGGCGTCCACAACTCGAGTATTCTTAGGTGAATGTGCCCACAAGTTGCGGTGTTAGGCGAGTTTCATTCCGAAGGGCCAATAACGGCTTACTCTCTGGAATATTTGAGTGGGACGATGGGACCTTGCACATGTGAGACTTGTAACGGTTGACCGGGTATTGCCCTAGTTTGCGAAGTACGATCAGCTCATAGTCGCGAGGAAGAAGCTATCACATCCTACCACATCTCCATTTTGGAGGAATTTCAGCGCCTGGGGTGACAGGCTCGTCCTCGAGCCGACGCCAGTGACGACGCTCCTGAAGTCCTCTGATGACCGTCATTCAGTTCTGGGAGGACTCCGCCTTGCCAGGTTGGGAGGACATGGGTACATGCATGATACAGTGAAACACGAGAAAGACTCAGACAGCTTCGGCTGCCATCAGATCGGTCTGCCCGAGGGCTGGACGCCTCAAGCAGACCCCCTTTGCTTAACCCAGGTCGCCTCAAGAAATAGCGTGTGGGTGATGGTATCGGTTGATGCCTCGGGAATCCCCACAAGATCAACACCGAAGCAAGTCAGGCCCATTGCGGCATCATCATGGAACGATGTTCCCAGTCAAAGATAACGGTTGTAAGACAAATCCATCAAACTGTGTTATGAATGCAAGATAGAGTGATTGGTGTGAGCCCAGCCAGCTTCAGCTGGCGTGGAGGGTGGGGAGCTGTTGCATTTGCTAGACGCCTAGCAGCTGAGGGATCACAGTGCTGTTGGTTGTTCTGCCAGTCGACGTGCTACCACGCCCTAAAGCCACGAGCGTATTTACTGCTGAACACTTGCTTGAACCACTTGAGCACAGAGGTCTACGGCCCACGCATTTCTACAGCCGGTTGGGAGGATGGGCCTCGTCACCAGAAGGCCCTAGTGGCTCCTTCCAATGAGAGAGTCAAATTCACTTGTTGGGAAGAAAGCCTTCGTCAAACCGCGGCCATGCTAAGCACTTCAGGCCGTGCTGGAAAACGTGATTCCCGTCATGATTGCCCCCTACAAATACCTTCGGGCATCTTTGGTTCCAAAGAAGACTGTCCGGATAGGTGATGCCGCAAGGTCCTTCAAAACGCACGTGGTGAAGATGCTCGATACCGAAACCAGCGCCCTGGGGGAGAACCGGCTTGGTTCCGGCAGCGTCTTGACGTCGTTCGTAAGGGCACTGGAAACCCACCAGAGGGAAACCAGTATGGACCCAGCCTGCTTTGAAGTGAAGAAATATGGCAAGAAATGGCTCAATATTGATGAGATATTTGGGAACCTCTTCGTGGTCAACTTTGCTGGCCACGATACGACCGCCAACCCGCTGGAATTCACCATGTTCTTCTGGCTGCTCATCCGGATGCACAGGCCTGGTCAGCAGAGGAGATCTCTCGAGCTGTTGTGGAAGCCACGAAGAGTACTATTGTTGCTGATAGGGGCTATGGGGACGTATTTCATCGCCTAAACCGTTGCCAGGCCGTCCTGCTCGAAACCCTCCATCTGTATTCACATATCATGTCACTTCCCAAATGGACAAAAGGAAACAAATGATCCAGATCGACGAGAAGGTGTTGGTTGTTTCTCCTGGCATTGGGGATTTTCATCTTTAGCAGTCCACACCTATCCCAAATATCAGACTCATCCTCTCACTTGGAAGCCTTCGCTCGATCATTAGGGCTTCGCGACACGGAACGGCCACCAGGATTCCTAGCAAAGATTTGATGACACCGCCAGCTCATACTTATTTCCCTTGGTCGGACGCCCCACGGTACTGCCCAGGCGCAAAATTTTCCAGAGTTGAAGTGGATGCGGTGCTGGCATGTCTTTTCAGGTCACACTGCCTGGAAACAAAGTAGGAGCTTGGTGAAGGGGAAGAGGTGGCCAGGAAGCGTGTCATGGAATGCACGAATGATGTGAGTCCGGAGATGCTGCTCAGGATGCGAAATGCTGATCGTGTAGGGCTAATTTGTAGGAAGGCATGAGCGGGAAAGAACATTTATTTGTCTTAAGTCTAATCCAAATTAAATAGACCTGCTAGATAAGGCTACCTTGGTATTTACAGAGTACTGTCAGTACAAGTAGTGCTAGCAGCGCTGACTTCTTTCTGGCGGGTATCTTGTTGAAGCTACACTCATGCACCGCCTGAGCCGTTCGTAGCTAAATGACAGGTTATTGGACATCCTCAAGGTGACACATACTCTGCAACGCCAGTTTGTTTTCTTACGTCGCTGACCTGTATTGATTTCGGCCAGTGTCACATGCAGCCTGTAAATGTGAAGTCAGAGTGACTGTCCATTGTTGTCCAGCCAAGGGTTGGGAGTTTTTTTGGGCCCAGCCCTCCCTCCGTATTAATAGCCAGCCATACTTAAGCTTCCCTTGGCCGAAGCAGGCCCGAGTCCCGACGTGGAAAAGCTGTTTGGCACTTCACTTGTCGCACAAGCCACACTGCAACAGCCCATTGGAGCTGAGCGTCTTACACTTCAATTGAGCCAGTGGGTCCTCGCATACCCTTCACCTCACCAGCTCAGCCTCTCACCCTGCAGAAGAAGTCCTGCAAACCACAGACACAATGGCAGCCGTGGTAGACGCGCCGGCCCCCGCGCCCCTCTCATCCGGCACGACCGTCCGCGTGGGCACGCGGCGGTCGGGCCTGGCGCTGAAGCAGTGCGAGATCGTCATCTCGGAGCTGTCCAAGACGCACCCGCACGTCAAGTTCGAGACCGTCACCGTCTCGGTGATGGGCGACCGCGACAAGACGACGCCGCTGCCGAACCTGGGCAAGGGCCTGTGGACGTCGGAGCTCGAGGCGATGCTGACGAGCTCGCCGCCCGAGCTGGACATGATCGTGCACTCGCTCAAGGACATGCCGACGACGCTGCCGGAGGGCTGCGTGCTGGGCTGCGTGACGAGGCGCGAGGACCCGCGCGACGTCGTCGTCTTCCGCGCGGCCCACGGCGGCCGCTACAAGACGCTGGCGGACCTGCCGCACGGCGCCGTGGTGGGCACCAGCAGCGTGCGGCGGTCGGCGCAGCTGCGGCGCAAGTACCCGGGGCTGGAGTTCAAGGACGTGCGCGGCAACATCGACACGCGGCTGCGCAAGTGCGACGACGAGGGCCTCGGCTACGACGCCATCATCCTGGCGGCCGCGGGCCTGCTGCGCATGGACTGCGGGCACCGCATAGGGCAGTACCTCGAGTCGACGAGCGAGGGCGGAGGCATGCTGCACGCCGTCGGCCAGGGCGCGCTCGGCATCGAGGTGCGGTCCGACGACGCGGCCACGCTGGGGCTGCTCAAGGGCGTGCTGGACACGGAGACGATGCTGGCGTGCGAGGCGGAGAGGACGGTCATGCGGACGCTCGAGGGCGGGTGCAGCGTGCCGATCGGCGTCGAGACCGACTGGGTGCCTGGTGAGGACGGCGTGGGCATGGTCCTGAGGATGAGGGCTACGGTTGTCAGCCTGGACGGGTCACAGGGCGCCGAGACCGAGGTCACACAGGAGGTGTCAGACGCCAAAGCTGCCGAGGAGCTGGGCCACAGGGTCGCATCTATTCTCGTCGAGCAGGGCGCCGGCAAGATCCTGGAGGCTATCAACAAGACGAGGGCGGAGACACCGGCTGGCACACCTGCTGCTGCTACTATTACTGCTACTGAGGCGACAACGTGATGGACGATCAACAACGAAGAGGACCTTGGCTGCATTGCATTTTTCTATTAGACTTAGAGATACCTTGCCGCGTTTCTAACGCATACAGAGAGCAAGCAAGCGAGCCGAGAATCCTTGGTTGCCAAAGCCAACCACCGCGAGGTCTGATTGCCCGCCAGCTCGAAAAACGCCTGTCCTTGTGCAAATGTTAAATCAGTTGCCGACCCCACCAGGTTGAACTGCCATGCACATGCCGCGACGCCCCCCCGGGTGTGTGGTAATGCACATCACTTCACATGACGTCCCGACCGCCACCACCTGTCTCCATGCCCCTTTGCTCGAATTCACGTTCCTATATGCCGGGCCAGCACCTTAGTGGTCGCCCTCGGACGCCGTGAAAGCCTTGTACTCCTCGTCGCCCATGAGGGCCTCGAGGTCCTTGACGCCCTCCTCGTCGACGGCGACCTTTGCGATCCACCCGCCGCCGGCGCTGTCGTCCTCGGGGACCTTGTTGATGTTGCCCGGCTTCTCCTCCAGCTCGATGTTGACGTGGGTGATGCGGCAGGTGATCGGGGCGTTGATGTCGGCGGCGGACTTGACCGACTCGACGGCGCCGATGGCGTCGCCGGCCTTGACCTCGCGGCCCTCCTCGGGCAGCTCCACGTAGACGACGTCGCCCAGCGCCTCGGCAGCATACTCGGAGATGCCGATCACGCCTGTCTTGTTGTCCGCCGACAAGTCGATCCACTCGTGGTCCTTGGTGTACTTCCTTATGGGGTCTGTTTTCGTGGCAGGGCCACAAGAGTCTGTCAGTCTGGTGTTTTTACTCCGTGGGCGGCTTCCTCTAGGGCAAAAAGCGGGTGATACTAAACAAAAAAAAAAAAAAAGTGGCCGGCCTGCTTCGGAGCTGGGAGACTGGGCAAAGGGGACCATACTGATAGCTGTAACTGAGAAGGACCTGGCCGCGTTGAACCTCTGAATTGGGCGGGCGGAGATGGTCTGACGAAGGGCTGGGAGGGCGGATGGCCTTGCGACCCGCATGCAACGTGCGACTGAAGCCATGGCTGTGACAGTTGTTGGTGGACCTGGATAGAGGGATTGAGGAGGACAAGGAGCAGCAGCAGCAGCAGGAGAAGAGAGAGAGGGGGGGAAACCAAGAAGCAATGGCGATACGGAGGAGCAGCGATGAATCGTTCTCGTCTCCCGATGAGTCGCCGTTGCGGTGCCTCTGATAGCCGGGCGGCCGATTGGCATTCCAACGCTAATGCATATTAGGTAAAGCCAGAGCCGGCAACCCGGGGGTCTAACCCCGGCCTTGACATGAGGGGGAAGGATATCTTCCCCCGCCCACGTCGACTCCTCACTTACAACTTGGATGTTGGCAAACTTGGAAATGACCGGATGAGGTTTTGTGGTCTGATGGCTGTCGCCTGAATCCTCTGCATCATCTGCAAAGGGACAGCAGCGACAAGGTCTATACAACGTGATATTCAACAACGCTAGCCTACCTGATATTTCCAAGCTCCAATATCATCAAGTGGGAATAGGTCAGATAAGACCAGTCGGCCGGCTACCGATCAACTATGGTAACAACCTGTTCGGCTTCCCTCTTTCATGTGTAATCGAACGAGTGGGCTGCTGTTATGATCTACCTAGCCTGCCTAGGTACCTACCTCTTAGGTTCGTCCAGTTAAGCTATTATCGCTGCTGGGAGCTGGGGTGCAAGCTCATGGGAGCCATTCCATTATTTACAAATGTCGTGCAGGATCCAAGCAAGTAATTTATTTTAAGATGCCCAGCTATGCGCACATACATTGGCATGTCATAGCATTTCAGTATCTTGTCATATCTGCATGTTAGACTTCTAAAACAGCAAACAGGGCACAGGGCACTGGGCAGGCACGCCCACAGACAGGGACGAGCTCCGATGACGACGTAATGACTTTGTCGAGCTCGTATGTCATAGCAATGATGTGCGAAAGCTTGTCCCGCCCACTGTTAGCCGTCTGGACTGAACTATACGCTTCCCGGGGGTAAACCACGGGGAAGCATCAGAGCAGACGGCAGAGCAGAGGCCGAAAGGGGGACATTGGGGACGTGAACGAATGAGTCTTGTAGGGTCAGAAATTTATCGTGGTGTGGTCTCTTTGGTACGCCAGCACGGGTAGTCCATACTCGTCCCGCGGCCTAGAGAAAAGGGGGGGGGGGGCGGATATCGCGATATTGGCCGTGATATAGACATTCTGGAAGGCGGGAAACAGGCATGAGCTGTCGACAAAGACCCGATGCATGAAGGAAAAGGGTCATGGACAACGCAGCATGGCCATAGTGATATGCCATTAATTGTCAAGCCAGCCCCGTTGGTGCACAGGCATGAACCGATAATGCTGGCTGCTTGGCTGGCCGTTTTTCGGGCCCCCATGTGCTCTTGCTCTGGCGACGGCTTCTTCTCACCGCCAGCTGTTGCTGTTTCACATGAGGCCGGAAGAGCCAGGCGGTCGTAGCATCGGACGACGGACCAGTTACACGACGCAGGAAAAAGGGTGGCAGATAGAGTTGGCGAGGGTGTGTTTGCGTTGTGGGTGGCCAGCCCCGCGCGCAGTAAATCGCCTGCAGCAGTAACAAACACGCCTTAGACGCCTCGCGACGCGTCGCCCGTGCTTTGGGTCCACTCCTGGATCACGACTTCTCTCTTCCTCTTCCTCTTCCTCTCTCTCTCTCTTCCCCCCTACAGCCTGCAGCCTGCAGCAATCTTGTCGCGCTATGAACTCCTGGGCCACTTGACCTTGACCTTGACCTTGACCCGAGCAGGCCGACCCCTCAGTGGAGCGCCCCGTCTTGGGTGTTCAATGTCGCGGCCCCCAAGGGTGCCGTCCTATTGGGTCGAGAGCTCCCAGACCCAGCACGACAACGCAGTACTAGTACACTCACATGTACATGTATGTACATGTGCTTGTACTTGTACAGCAAAGCACGGTTCGCGAGGGAGAGAGGTTGCAGGGTCAGGCCGTCCAACAAAAGAGAGTGAGGATGGATGCTCCGCGGTGTTTACTCGTGTCCAGCTAACCTGGGAGATTGACTTGACCTGATGCGACTCGATGAATTTAATTGCTTGACCTGAACCTGAACTTGAACCTGACTTGACTTGATTTTTGACTTGACCTTGACCCGAATCCCGAGAGTCGAAGCGAGACTGAACATTGAACTAAACAACCGAACCGAACCAGCTTCCTTCTCAGTCATTCCGGCACACGGCATCCCGGGAAATATGTGACCTCCACAGATCGAACCTCGAGACGACGTCGATCCTGCTCCTCCCCAGAAGACAAGAGACTGACTGACCATCTCAGCCGGTGCCCACCACCAGGCCCAGGCCACGGCTGCTTGTTGCTCCACGATCCACAGCCCACAGCCCACACAGCCCACGGCCCATCTGATCCACTATCTTCTGTCATAGTCGCCAGCGCATCCGACTGCTGATTATTCTATTTCTTCTTGAGGCTTCGAATCCGTCCTTGCGCCATGTCGTAACCTACCTACCCTGCCCTGTCCCGCCGTCTGCCGTCTGCCGTCTGCCGCCTGCCGCCCTGTCCTGTCCTGTCCTGCCCTGCGCCAGCATCGCCGATAGCTGCTGCGCCCACCTGCCCACCTGCCCGCCTGTCCGCCTGCCCGCCCCAAGTCGGTGAGCGAGAGTCCAGTGACGCTGCTGCAAGCTCTCTGCAAGACTGCAGCAGCAAAGAACCCCTCCGCTTCAGCCTTGTTTGGTTTTTGCCTTTAAACTTCCCGTACGTACGTACATACAAGAACAAGACCCCTTCGAATCCCGCGCCTGCATCTGAGATCGACCGCAAGCCCCCCTCCCCGGCAAATCCATGTAGTCCCAGGGCTCCTAGTTTGCTGGGCCACCATACTACCTAGGTAGTTAATGCTGGGTTATTGACTACCTACCTAAGGTACCTAGGTAGGTAATGACTCTTGTCTGCTCTCTGTACCTGAATGTGCCTCCCACCTCCCGCCTCCCACCTGCCCCCAGGTCGGCTTATCCATGTTCGCATTTCAGCCCACGCTGCACCACCAAACCCCCCCGTCACCAATCATCCCTCCCGCATCCTCCCATCTACCACATCTTGCACGCCCTCGCCATCCCGCTCCGACTAAACAACACAGCTAACCCGACCCTGACCAGGACAGCAGGCCAGCTGGGCGCTAATCCACCCGCTCCCTCCCTCCCGCTTCACATAGACAGCCGACTTACTTCATCGCTCCCCCAACTGCCTCCTTGGTCTCGTTCCCGGTAAACACACCCGCCTTCTTGATGAAAGCCGCTGCTGGGATAAGGCCTCTCTCCCTGCCTCGAGCCCCTCATTTCCATCTCACCACGCCTCCAAGCCCGACAACAACCACAACCCTACCTTAAGCCGGGCGCTGGTGACGACCACCGCACAGTCAACACCGCCAACCTGGGTAAGTCAACCTCCCCCCCCCCGGCGCTTAGGTCGCCGCCTCCCTTCCGAAACAATGCGCTTCCAGACGCACCCCTCGTCATTAGACTTGTCTCACTTCGGCACACCTACTCCCGCCCCGTCGCCCCCTTCACATCTGCTGACCCGGCCTCCGTCCGCCCAGATTCATCATCAACAATAACGGCAGGGTCCCCAGCCCGCTCGTACCACGCGACAGACATTATGGACGATCAGCCGCCCGTGGACGGCCAGGAGGATACTTTCGGCGGCATTGAGGGCTCCCCGAACATGGCCGGCGGACACGGCTTCGAGAACGGACACCCCCGCCCACACCCGTCGCAATCCTTCGACTCAGCTATGGCTGATGCAACCTACTCCCCCGACGAGATGGATCCCGCAGCGCGCTACACAACCCCTCCGATCCCACAGAACGCCCAAGCAGGCTCAAACATCTCCAGGCCGTCCTCACAGGTCTCCAGTCAGGGCTATGCAGATCGCGCGTCCGCAGGCGTGCCCTCAGAGTCAAGCGCCGCAAACGGCCGAAACCATGTCGTGATAAAAGTCGGGATGGTGGGGGATGCGCAGATCGGCAAGACTTCGTTGATGGTCAAATACGTCGAGGGCAGTTGGGACGAGGACTACATCCAGACACTAGGCGTCAACTTCATGGAGAAGACGATCAGCATCCGCAACACAGAGATCACCTTCAGCATCTGGGACCTGGGCGGTCAGCGCGAATTTGTGAACATGCTGCCTCTGGTCTGCAACGATGCTGTCGCCATCCTGTTCATGTTCGACCTGACGCGAAAGAGCACCCTGAACAGCATCAAGGAGTGGTACCGTCAAGGGCGTGGCTTCAACAAGACGGCAATCCCCATCCTGGTCGGCACCAAGTACGACCACTTTGTGAACTTCCCACGCGAGGACCAGGAAGAGATATCGAATCAGGTACGGATGCATCGCAGCCGCTGTGGCTTCCGACTACGTCAGGCTAACATCACATGCACAGGCCCGCCGTTTCGCAAAGGCAATGCGAGCTGCACTGATATTCAGCAGCACCAGCCACAGTATCAACGTGCAAAAGGTTTGTGCTCTCCTGGGAAAAAGGAAGAAGAACAGAAACGTGTCGGCTTTCGGGGTGCTGACAGGTCCCAGATATTCAAGATTGTGCTGTCCAAAGCTTTCGACCTGAAATGTACAATACCCGAGATCGAGAACGTCGGCGAGCCGCTCCTCCTCTACCAAAACTGCTAGTCACGGCGTATTCGCGTCGCGCTGGTATGCGCAGGCGATGTTTGTTCGCAAACTTCACCACATTTTACCGAGGTTGTCGACGAAACACGTCTCACTCGACGACACATCGACATTATTCCTTGCGAGCTGCATGGGCACCCTAAGTCGACCGCTCGAGGCACTCCTCACCCACCGGAACATTTATGCCCGCCACATCTTGTCAACCTGGCCATACTGCGTGTCCCATCGAAAGATTACACAATATGAGGTCAAAAGGCACAATGATGCGAAGTCGTCAAGTCCCTGTGTGAGATAGAGGCACGGCTGGAAGAGCAGAGGGCATGTACAAGAAGTCATTGCATTGGCAGGGGTCAGAGTACCTAGCCCACCAAAGCGGAAAGAGAGCGAGCGCATCGAAAGATTTGCTCCAGAGCTGTAATCACATGTATGCGGCCAGAGGAGGCCGGGGGCGATACACATGGCTGATTGATTCACATAAAGCATTAGGGTTGTTTTCTCGGTATTGGTACACCGGACGGAACATGGAACTTCTGATTTGTGTCTCGGCGTCTGATCATTCGCCTTTCCCTTTGTCCTTTTTCATTCCTCTTTCTTGCTTGGCTGCGCAATTTTGGAAGTTCAGGCGTGAAAGAGCTGCAGGGAGCAGAAATATCAAACCAAGGGGCGAAAACTTGCAAAACGGGAACGGGTCTTGATGTGCTTGGGAGGCCCCCTCCTTAATCCTTGGTATCATCACATCGCATTCATCCTGTAATTTCCTATTTAAACAAGCCGGCAACACGAGAAGCAAGCCTCTGGGGTCCAGGTGGAATTCACACACATCAGACCAGCCATCTTTTTTGGTTCTTTCAATGTACATTACAAGAGCATCGGGCCTCGACGCACAGTTCTGCGCATGCGTTTAACCACCACCACTTGTCAGGCCAAGTTCGGCCAGTCAAATATAAATGCCATTGGAAGAAAAAGCCCTGAGTGAGTATCAGGACGAGGACTGTTTTATCTTGGGGTCAATGAGCGTACTACTGACGAGCTAATTCTTATGCTTGTAGAGTCAAGTAATCACACCTAAACATGCCGAGTTTTAGGGAGAAAGCAACAACGACCTATCTGTATTACACCATCGCGTAGAAGTCGTATTAGTGAGTCGACCTAGGTGATTCGCATTAAGACTAATCAAAGCATTTGAAGAAAAACGAGAAAAAAAGGATGAGACTACCGTCCGTCCCACCATTCCTGAGGAAGTCAAAATTCCCAAACCCATGAACGGAAGGGGAGAAAGGCGGCCAACGTGCGACCCTCTTGTCCGTCCATTCCACAGTAACTCCCATGTCGTCCACAGCGCCAAAGTCCAAAAACTCAGACCGGTGCCGTGCCCACTTCCGCCCCTGGGGTAGCCGGCAGGTCACCAGCAGGGGCATCCGATTCAGTAGCGTCGGCGGCGGCGGCGGTGGCAGCAGCAGCAGGAGCCGAAGCCTGGCGCTTGGGGAACACCCTGCCCCAGAAGCTTCCACGGCCGGGAGGCGCATCATCTAGCCCTCGCGAGCCCGTGGTCAGCCACAAGCACGAGTGAGAGAGAAAAACCCCAAACATACCCAGCGCCCTCGCGAGCCCGCTGCGTCAGCCAGGAAGGGCGACAGAGGAAAACAACGTACCGGAACCCTTGTCCTCCTTGCCCGTGTGTCCGAGCTCCTCCAGCGCCTGGTCGGCCGAGCGGACGACGGCGTCGAGGGAGCCGACCCGGTTGTTGTCATTGTTGTTGCCGCCAGCACCGCCGCCGTCAGGCCCCTCCTCGGACCCCGACGAGGACGCCCAGTTGCCGGGCATGGCGGCCGGGTCCGGGCGCGGCGACTTGCGGAACTGCGCCGTCTCGCGGATGACCTCGTCGGCGTCGATGGTGTGCGTCTGGCGCACCTGGCCCGAGGGGGACAGGATGCGCACGTCGCGGCTGAGGTCATGCTCCCCACCGCCGGCGGCGCCGGGGGCCGGCCCTGCGATTATCTTGTCGCTGTCGAGGTCGTGCGCGGCGGGGGTCGGCGGCGGCGGGAGGACCGCGTCGTTGGCGAGGCTGTGCGCCCGGGCTGCCGCTGCCGCGGCGACCTTCTTGTCCGACTGGAGCGTGTGAGGCAGGAAGGCCTTGACTCGCTCGACTATCGGGTCATCTAGGATCTCGTGCGAGAAAACCTGTTGTGGTCCGGAGACGAGGGGGTCGCCCTCGAGGTAGTGGCCGGGCGCGGGGGCCGTCTTGGGGATCAGGGTATCCTCCGAGAGGCGGTGCTCTTCGGGGGCTGGCTTCAACTGGACGATCTGGTCGCGCTCGAGGATATGGGAAAGTCGCGCCTTGTCAAGGGGGACGATGGTGTCCAGGTCCAGCGAGTGCGGCACATGGGCTGGCTCTTCGATTAGAAAAGTGTCATCCGAGATTGAATGCACTCGAGCGTTGGCGGGTATTTCTACAATCGACTGCCCTTGACCAAATCTGACCTCGGGAATGTTTTTCTCAGCGGGCTCTGGCTCTTGAACGGGTTTGTCCGCCACGTCGTCCACCTGTGCACCTCTGGGTACTGGAGGCCTATTCTCCCGTTCTACTTGTTTCCCCTTTGATTTCTGATTCTTCTTGAGCCGGCTTCCGAACTTGGGCTTTGTTTTCTTCGCTTGTTCGTCCTTGTTGACTCTCTTCTTGGCCCCGATAGCAGAAGTGGAGAATGTCCCTTCTTCGTTCCCCTTCGCCTGAGGAGGAACAATAGCGCTCAGGCTTTCGGAAGGGCCTATGGCTGTCGGGGCTTCTGGTTCAGATGCTTCTCCAGGTTGTTCCGATGCATTGCCTGCGAAGAATCCTTTGAGCCGGTCGGCCAAGGAGACAGCTCTTGGTTTCTCGCCTCCGTCCCCTTCCGGCGCAGGGGGAACATCGGCGCTCAAGTCCCGGGATGGTTTGATGGCTGGCGGGGCTTCCGGCTCGGATGCCTTCTCGGGCTGTCCGGATGCCTTCTCCACCAGTAAAGTCTTGAACCGATCGGCGAAAGAAACGGCTCCTGACTTTACGTCCTCGATGGCGTCATCTACCGCCTCGGGCAGATCAATCTGGGGAAGTTGAGGAAGTTCTTCCGGCAACATCTTCCTCATTTCCATGGGGAGTTCGGACACGTATTGCTGTGCCTTGTGCAAGTCATTCTGAACGGTGTCCACCTGAAGCTTTCGTCTGATTTCCTCACGTATCCGTACCTCGGCCTGGTTGCGGAGGTTGGTGACATTATGGAGGACGACGGTCAGTGCTTTGTTGCCCTCCTTGCCAGCCAGTTTGTACAAGAGATGGATGGCTTTCGTCTGCTTGACCGCAAGGATCCCGCCGCCAAACTCTTCGAACGCCAGTCAGCTCAGTGGATGGAGTAGGCACGGGGCAATCTCTTTCGCGGGGCGGACTCACAACACAGAAGGATGGTGACAGCTGCGTATCCACAGCAGGGCCCGTTGCAAGGGTTGAAAGCGCCTTCATCGTCCAACAGCTCGCCGGACCGGAGCTTGCGGGCGAAATCCAGGTCGTGATTTATTCGGCCAAAAGTGACGCATGGGCAAAGTATGCCTTCGATGACCTCGGACTTGTTCATGATCTTGAGAGCGTCCAAACGATTGAGCTGGATACTGCCAGGTAGTGCGGCCTTTGCGCTACCGATGATGGCATCATCGGTGGCCACGAAATCATGGAGTTTGGAGAGCGACACATTCTGGAGGTTTTCTACGCCCTTGACAGCCTGGCGGAGACGATCGAGAGGGATGGCATGGTTTCCATTGTCGCCAGTGCTGCCAGCACCGGACTCCAGCGAGTATTTGCCTTCGGCTGGGTTCTTGTTGGGGCCCAAGTCCTCGAGGGCGACTGATGGGCTACCAAGGCTTGGGAACGCGGTGGAGAGCATGGTGCACAAGTCGTTGGACAAGAGGAGGGATGTGCACAAACAGCGGTATGAAATACAGAGACGTATGAAAGTAGGTATTTGGCGGTAATCATGTCCGAGCTGAAGCGGATGGGGAAGAAGACTGTGATCAAGTTGGCTGTGTTGTTTATTTCGGCCGCAGCACGGCAGCGGGTCTAATGCGACGACCCTGGGCAGATCGACTGCAACAACGACCCGGGTGTATGTCGCAGCGGTAGTTGACCTAGATAACAGGAAGTCGCACACCGGCGGTCGAGGGCCCACGAGGCAGACGAGAAAGTGCCAACGGGCGTTCCTTCAGGGGGCCTCAGTCCGCAGCCGGTCCGCGAAGAACTTCATCATCGGAAGCACCTCCTCCTGGCTCGAAGGCATGGTGCTGTCTGCCTTGTTCCACTTGACATCCTGCACGCTGGAGAACTCCTTCTTGAGGACATCGACAGCGTCATCGTCTACTGTGTCGCATGACCTGCCGCGGCAAATCAGAACTGGCGTCTCTGACTTCGATCTTGCACTCAGCGAAGGGATCATGGACGGCGGCAGGTCTCCTCCAATAGACACGACGCCCTTGAATGCCTTTACTGTCTCAACAGGCCTTCCATCCTTGTCCTCCTTGACCTCTTCAACCTGAGGCCCCTCGCGGATCTTGGAAGCGAGGCCCAGCGCCAGTGAGCCCCCTTGTCCGTAGCCGAACAAGAGAATGTCAGACAACTCCCAGCCGCACTTTTCCACCAAGGTCTCCCTGATGAGCCTGTTGAGAACAAGGTCTGCCGCCTTGGTGAACCCGGGGTCGGCATCCAACCCGCCTGAGCTTCCCAGGTTCAAGTCGTCCCCCCAGTGGAAGTTCCTCGTTGGACCGCTGTCAAGCGGAAGCCCAAGTAAGGCCGGTGGCAGCGGGCTCGTGCCCCGCACCGAGATGCCCAGCACGCCTGGGAGGTTGATACTCTGTGCAAATCCGGCAAAGGGAGCGTCTGAGTCGCCGAGCCCGTGGAACAGGATCAGGATGGCAGTGGTGGACTCTGGCGGGGAGGGGAAGTGCAGCGACACGTTCAGGTCCGGTTCCAAGGACTTGAAGTCCTCGGCCTTGGGGATGCGGATGCTTGGCGCCATGGTTTCTGGTGTCGAGCTTCTAACGCGAGATGCTTGGGAGAGCGAAAAAGGTGTCCCCCAACGTGTCTCCTGGAAAGTCGGGTCTACCCAAGTGCTGCTTGCGTCACTTTGGTTGGAACTTGAAGCCTAACCCTGAGTCCTCGGGGCAGTGCTTTTCTCACGTTGAACCGATTGGCGGCGCCATGGCGAGACTGGTGAGAGACTCAAAATCTAGCGGTCATTAAATCTTATATTCATGTTGGCGTTCTCTAATCTATCTACTATCTGCTCCTCGACTCGTTGCTGAGCCTCTTCCATTTCGTCTTTCACAAAATCTTCCAATTCCTTGCGGACTGCGTATGTCTGATCCTCCACTTCGGCGTAGATTGTGGCCCCGAACTCACAACGGACGTCATACAGCTGCTTTTCGAACTCATCCGCTTGTTCTTGCAGACGCTCTTCGACGCGATCGAGAATTCGCCGCTCTACCTCTTGCATGACCTCTTTGACCAGCTCAGCTTTCAGCCCATCTTTGACTTCGGCTTTCATGTCAGCCCTCAGTTCGCCTATCAACTCTGCCTTCAGCTCCGCCTTCAGGTCATCCTTGAGTGTCTTCACAAAAGCGCTCCTGTCTTCGATGGCTTTGCTGTCGTCCTGTCGATACGGCCGGGCACTGGCTTCCGAGCTGTCCCTCCGTCGCTTTTTCCCCGCGGCGGTGTCCGTTATAAAAGGAGGACTGGGTCCAATATCTGTGTACGGGGGCGGAGATGCCTCACCGCCAGCGGGACCTGAGCGCCCCAGGCTCTCAAGCTCGATAACCTGCCCGCCTTTACCGCCGTACAAGCTCGTCGTATCAGCAGCATGCTTGCTGCTGGTGACTTTGACGTTCGCAGGCGTAGATGCGGTTTCGGTGGTGGGACTAGTGGGTGAGCCACCTCCAGACACAGCCTTACACAAGGAGGCCAGACGTCCCCTGGACACGGTTCGGCCAGGTAGGCAGGCTGAGACAGAGAACGTGGTGGTTCGAGCGAGGGCCCAAAGACCGTCGAGGGGAGCATCTGGGCTCTGGCCTTTCAATTTGATGTCATAATCTGGTGGGAGGACTAGCGTGCCCGGTCGAGTTAAAGATAAGTGCCAGCAGACGGTGTTCGCCCCAAGCTTCTTGCTCATAGCCTTATCGATACTGTTTTCGTCCCCGAGAGTAATCGTCTCCACTGTCTCGGGCGCGATGTGGAGCCAAGCCGCTGTTGTTCTTTTGGATCCATTGCCGTTTGCCTTAAACGTCACTGTGGCCCGCAGCTTGAAGAATGCAGCGCTGGTCGAGGGGTCGTGATAGATGTGGAATCGAAGGTCGTCGAGGCTACGGGACGCCCCAGAGTCGTGGGTCCAAGAAGCGATAGCTGGTTGAGCGGAGACATCAATGACACCTGGGGAGCTCATGATGAACCAGGCTGATCCGACCGCTGGGGCTTAGGGTGGCAAACTGGACGGAGGGCGAGGCCTACATACAGTCAGCTGAAAGACATCCACGGGCACACAAACCGCGAGAGAACTCTAGCCCCTGTTTTCGCATCATGGATGATGACGAAGGACAGAATTCCCGCCCGCCCAGGCTTCTGGTTGGCAGAGCAGCCCTGACTCCTTGCGAGGTGTCCAAATCAATCAAGACGAACAGTAGGAGAGCCGGAAAGACGAGGGCACCGTTCCCGCAATGTCTCGCCCAGCACTAGTCCGACTGCGACCAGTACGGCTATCACCAAGACCCTGGGTCTCCCGCTGCCCGTGGGCAGTGCATAGAAGCCAGTCGCGTCTGGTCTTGGGCGCGCGTCACCGGTGCAGCCGGCACTCAGCGCCGAGCAGACATGCGCGGTCACCCGCCGGTGCGAGTACCTTTGAACTGGGAGCGCTCATGCGCGGTGTCGTCCCATAGTAGTGTTGCGGAAAGACTGGGGGGGATAAGATGGGGAGTGAGAAGATGCAATGCCTCCGAGCGTGCTGGCGGGCATGTCGTAGATGAGGAAGCAAAGAATGAGTCGGAAAAAAGGGAGGTTGGGAAAGGCCTCGGCGCTAACGCTCTGGGTGGGTCACGTGGTAAGCGCTCCGTCTGCAGTGTGGTTGGTTGGCTTGTCACGGCTAACGGCTCCGCTGCCAAGGGAGCGTCGGCTGTCGCTATACTTGCACTACCTAGGTACCTATATAATTCTTGCTCCATTATATGAACAAGATGACCCAATGCTCCCCGTGTATCCTCACTTCCATTCTCAAGCAAGTTTCGCGCTCTCAGCGGATGGAATTGTAGATCACCATCTGCTTGTTGCCTCGCAGATTGAAAGCGGGCTTTTCCCCAGGTATCTACCGGTTAGCTTGCCGGAGTCATTGAGGCTTTATGAACAGCATTTTAGTTCGCGGCCTAGTTCGAAAGTGACTTCTTCACCGGCAGTGGACACCGGCGTTCCACGGCGCATGCTTTAGATCCTAAGGGTGGGCGGAATAAAAAGCGCTCGCGCACATAAATTTGACGTGGCTCTGCGTCGAGAACAAGATTGTGGGGGCGCAAACTACAATGATGGAACGGGCAGGGTGCTATTGCGGCGGTAGCCACATTGATGTCTTTCAGTATGCTTGGCTTGATGCGGAAAGTAGCATTGTGCAATAATTTTATAATCAAGGTTGCGTTTTGCTGTCCAGGGTGTATCATGGTCATGGTTAATTAGAGAGCGTTGCGAATCAAATATCAGGAGAATACCTAAGAAAATTACTCCATACTTGATGTGAAGTGACACTCTCTTGCGCCCAGAGATATGATTGGCTTGTTTGACAGCAGACTTTATTCCAAGGAGCATCTTCAATTATGTGTCATGGCAGCCCCTCAACCTTGGTTTCGACCTCGAGATGGTGTAGTATGGGCATATGGACGACGCAGACTTCTGCGAATTTGCCCTTCTAAGAGCTCTACCGCCACACAGACTACCTTCAAGTCGGAAAAGACCTGAACATTGAAGGTAGCCATCAAGAACGACCTTAGAAGCCCCTCGAAAAGTACACCCGGATCCTCTTCGAAGTGGCGTGCAAATGCATCTGACACTCCGATATTCAACGAGGCTTGGCGCGACCTCATAGGCGGTTCCGTCTCAGCAATCGACAAACCCAACCTGTATTACGACCTCTACGACCCGATCCGCTCCAAAATCATTTCCTGTGCTTCAACGAGAATTAGGTCTCCCCCAGCCATGTACATCCCCGACATAGTGGCATTCCTGTTGCTGCCACCAAGTACCTAGGGACCTATTAGGGGAAGCCGGTGCTCTCTGAACATGATTCTTTCCCGAGAGGTATATCTCTACACAAGGACACCCTGTGGCACAACACTCCCCAAACATATGGAGTGACACTCTACCGAATATTGCTCTGGCTAGCCAATATCTTGTCCAAAATACTATGTTAGGGTGGATTTTATGGACAGACCGGCCCATTAAGAAGGAGCTCCTGAGGACGGCACTTTATCAATCACTCACGAACCTTCGGCAGCACATGATAGGCCATGATTTACTCACAAGGCCCGACTTCCGCCCCGATAATTCTCAATATATCTCCAGAGGTATCCGACGCATCACATGACTAGCTGGGACATTCGAGAACTCAAGCTCGACCTTTTGAATGCTTGAGGGCAACACAACCAAGTAATCGGACCATCCACTTTCCCAGCCTGATATCACGCCCAAGTGACGGCGACGCGGTAATCCCATCTCGGAAAGACCTCTCAGCTTATGAAATCAGGACACAGTTTCATTGCATTAAGACCGCCTTTATTTCCCGGAACGGGGAACGGATGATATCCACGACGCCACGAACTTCATGCTTTCTGCGGAGGCATGTGTATTGATCAGCAAGTGCACATGTGGTGTGGCAATGGCTAAACGTTTATCCTGCACGCATGGTAGACTGTGGGCCTTGTTGGCACCGCCCCTCGACGTTCCTAAGGGATGAAGTCATGGCAATACGCGTATCCCGGGTCCCATTACTTTATGAGTGCTACCTTGGTTACCACCACACCTACACAAGAGAAATTGACATGGGCACTGCATGCCCTGACTCGGCCAGCAGCGGGCGGCATGCACCTTAATATTGGTTTTCTCGTGTAGTGGCTCTGCCAAGGCATCTCGCCCTGGAGTCAGTAGTAGCTTGGTTGTCGTATCCGCTTTCCGGTCGTTGTCGCTTTCGCATTCCATCACCCCACAGCCCCAAGTGTTCCCATTCGATTTCCCAGCAACATCACGTCTCTTCGGTGTTTATTTAGTAGCTTTCCCCGGGTGAACAGGCCAGATGGAGCAGGTCATGCCGTGGCTCCAAGCTCACCAAGGTGACCAATCACCTCCGCAACTTCAGGGGTACATGTCAGCTGGCCGACGCCATATTCCATCCTCGACCGGAAGATCTGTATTGGGGAAAGCATTGAGTATAAATGCAACACTTAGACCTGAGTTCTCGAATCATCTGTGTGAGGTACCTAGCTACCTACATATGTACTAGTAGGTGCTATCCGTAGTTCCCAGGCCTCCTGTTGCTTGGTTGATGGTGCTACCGTCTGCTCGTTGTCTTCCTAAACCTCTCTTTGACCAATGTGTGTTTCTCAACTCTTTTACCAACCCTTATTACTGCCGTAACCGGCCTCGCCGCCCCAGTGCCTGCAGGATATGTATGGACTATCACAGGCTGGAGTGGCGGCTACTACGGCCCACTTTATGCCAATTTCTATATCAGCGGGCCCCAGGCTACAGGCGACGGAATTACGATCCCTGTGCTCTCCTTGAGCAGGAGGTGCACACCCGTGGGTGCCGTCGGCTCTGTGACGGACTGCAGCGACCTCGTTGTTGACAACACCGATGGTCGCAAACTCACGACCAGCTTCCGAGAAGGTACCTAGGTAGTGACATTGTCAACCTTGTCACCTACACCTTTAGCTCTGGCGGAACGCAAGTAGTACCCTTTGGTGACCTCAGGAGAGACTGAATACTTGAGAAGGTTTCATCAATACTGATCGCATACCAACAGGACGCACAAGATCACGGGACTTGTCTCCTCCGCCGTCAGTGGAGTTTCGAAGAGTTTCACGGTCACTCCCAACGCGCTCGACTAGATATATTCGCAGCTTCCAGCAGGAGACACAAATGCTGTATATACCATATGGGCCACCTAGCACAATTTGGAAACATACGAAACGATATGGGCATTACTGCAAGTGACTTCCCAAGTGGCTCTACAGCATCACAAGTCGACTCATTCGGGATGAGCCACCTTACTGGGCGAATGAAAGGAATACCAAGAAATCAAACTCGTCAATCGAAATCTACTACGAGCACGAGATCAACTGTAAAACGCGCTGTCTGGCACTTGGAAACCTCCACCCATGGCTTCAGTCTTGGCTTTTGATCAAGCCTCTAATGAATCGGGATATGTTATGCAAATTTTATATGCAAAGTAGGAGATGCTAGACCTTATGCCCTCAGTCTAGTCCCCAGGCCCAGTGCCAGAATATCCTTTCAACGAAGTGCAATCCTGCATATTATACTCAATAAAAGGGGTATCAACAAGAACTCCATAAACCTCTCCCAGCCCCTCCGTGTCCTCCATCGGCTCCAGGTTCGAGAACACGGTGCCTTTCACCGGCACCGGCGCCCACTGGCCCTGACTGAGAGTCGTGTTGAACAACCGCACCATCCTGTCGCACTGCGTGCCGTTTGCGAAGATGGGCTGGTTCGTGATGTTCTGGTAGACCTCGATCGGGAACGGATTGGACTCCCCATCGTCGAGCGGCGAGAATTCCAGCATGACGTACTTTCCGGAGTCGTCTGTGGCTCGGCCTTTGAAGTAGGTTGAGCCGCCGGGTAGCCGCCCATAGGCGTCGCACCCAGGCTCGAACTTGGAAGGGTGCACGATAGTGCCGTAGTCCCGGGAGCCGTTGATGGCCACCTCGTTGTCGGCGCTGATCATCTGGGCGGGCGCCATTGTGAACGATGAGTAGCCGTCGCCGAGAAGATCTATGAAGGGAAATGACCAGCCGAATCGCTGTCAATGATTGTCAGCAACCGATGCGTCTTTCTTCTCGGTATCTGGGAACAACTGACCTGGAAGTCCGGTACATTAATGTCGAGAGCAGCTAATTGGATGTCGTGGTCCAGCGCGGCGGTCACGAGGACGGGGTACATGTCTGCGGGAAAGTCGGGCATCAGGGCCCTGTATGCGCCTTCGAGGATGGCATGTTGCGAAGGTACGATTTTCCTTGCAGTGGTAAGGGGTATCGGTACTATCGCCATCGTCGTGTTGAGGGTCCCCGTCGGAGCGTCTGCATACTGTTGGGCGATAGGGTTTGGCTGGCTGGTGGTGGTGCATGTGTCTTGGGCGGCTATGCTCAACAAGACTGACGAGAGCAGGAGCGTCGCCAGCGCGGTGAAGTGGAAGACGTTGATACCCGGCATCTTGGACCAGAGGGTACGGTTCCGGTGAGCCCATGTGTACAGGGCTGGGGGCAACCAAGGAAAATGGGCGTGGAGTGAAGGAGATGGACGGGTCAACATGACTTATATACGGCCAGTTCATCTTAATACTCCGGCGCTGCTGCTAGGGTGAAGTGAAGTGTATGGGCCGGCAAACAAAGAAGTGCCGGGACCGTGTGGGCACGAGGGCTGCGCAGGAGCGACCCTACCCTACCTACTCGGGCCGCGCTGTCATATTGTTTATGAAACAAAAACGAGGAAAACAATCGGCGGCTTGGCTCCCGGATGCTGGGTACCGGATGAGCGCGTCCATGCCCAAGATTGTCGTGTGGGAGAGGAGAAGGTGGGATTCCAAACATGCCAGGCCATGCAGATCTGCTCACAAAGGAGGATCCGAAGAGACGGGAAGGGTGGTTTCCGAGAAGAAGGTTGGAGCGCTGCTCAACGGGCGGTCCGGCCATTGGCTGAAACGTCCCTGACAGGAGCCCAAACATCGCAGCCAGGCCCCGCGCTTTCGTCAGGAATGGAACGGACAAAGAGAGTAAACAGGACGGCTTCTGCCCTTCCCGAGAGTAGGATGGGCAGGCTTGCAGGACGTCAGCGCCAGCTGACTGCAGATTGTTCATGTTTGTCACCTACCACCTGCAAGTAGGTACCCGAGATGGTATGCATTCCAATGGCGGTCTGCTAGGCCGGCCCCAGATGGCGCGGAAGTGTACTTTGCCGGCACGACTACGCGCGATCGCACCACCTAGCCTGCTTCCAATAGACAGCGGGGAGAGTGAGCGATTTCGGGCAGATTGACTTCGAGCTTCTAAGTTGAGCCTATCATCTGGGGACCTACCCGTCGAGAGTCTTCACAACGGTCGTGCTGTCACCGACAGCCGGGAGGATTAGTGATCCCAGAGCAGATTGGATTCGAGCCCGAGCCAATTATTTGGGGACGGATGAGTGCTTTTACGCAGTAGTCTACTAAAAAGGCTCGTGCTGCAGTGCAGGGTGCATAATTACGCCGCGAATATGGGCCGTGGCGACGACGATAGTTCGCGAACATATGCATGACACGTCGCCTGATCTCACTGTGCATCGTGGCCAGTGTCCGAGTCACCCATCAGACGAGCGGCTGCGACGAATTGCCGTGGTTGAATCGACTGCTGTTGCAGCACCGAAGTTGTCCTGGGCTCCCGCGTTGCAAGTGGGAGTGCGCGGGACCCGTGGCCGCCCGGTGGCCGGCGTTGCGGGGGGCGGCCGGAACGTCTGCGATCCGGCCTAGCGGACGGGGAACATTGAAACTTTGATTTGCACCCCTGGTGGATATAGGTCAGGTTTGGTTGTTTGAGTAGCGACCGGCGGCTTCTATTAGCCAAGCAGCCAGGCTTCATCTTGAGCGTAGGACAGGCCGATGGAATATAGAGACTGCTTTATGAAGATCCCTGACCAGGAAGACAGAATGCCCACGAATGCGGTGACTTCTCTTCTCAAGCTAATGACGCACGCACTCCGGAAGTGAAACGAACGAGGGCTATTCTCGGCCGAGAAGGACATCACTCGGCCGATGTCACGGAGCAACCACACCACCGTGAGAATGACCACGGCAAGAGGAAAAGAAAAATGAATGGGTTTTACTAGATAATATCAAAGCTAGCCAATAAGAACCGGTTATAACATGCAATACGTCAAATCATGTACTTCCGGGGTTTCCTACCAGGCAAAATTGACAGACTCCTTAAGAGATTACTGATGCAGAAACGGTCCACCAATACAAGGCGAGAAAACCCAACACCTACTCATATAACTAACACCCGCTCTTATTGATAACACGTGCTCTCATAACACCCAGTCTTTTAACTCCAACTCTCAAAACACTCACTCCCATGTCGCCTATGTCTATTGCACTGATACCTGTAGCTTTAGCAAGCAATACTTTCCTATTATAAACTCTATTAAAATAAAATTATATTTATAATTATAACGTGGTTTACCAGGTGCCCGGAAATATCAGATCCCCGGAAGTTT